>JAHBCN010002468.1:0-91389 GCA_019359885.1 Listronotus oregonensis
CAAGACGAATTTTTATTAACCTTTCACAATCGCAAATTTCGAATTTAAGACAAAAAATGAATCCTATAAAAAGCAAAAATAAGGTTTGGTCATATTTTAGTATCTGTTTTTTTCTTTGTATCATAGCGTTACATAGCCGAGTCTGAGGTTCAGTCTCATTCAATACCCACAAAATTAATTTAAAAATTTAATTTATTTCTTCTACTTTTTGTATTTAAAATATATTATGTAATATCTTTTCAGCTACAATGTCAACATAGTTTCTTTTTAGGATATTAGCTTTTGTTTCTACCCTCTGTGGTTTAAAGTAATAAAGTTTAAAAAAACCCAAAGCAAACCAACCCATCCATGGTGTGATACATTTTTAAAAAATAATGTAATATGCTTTTTTTTTAGTTTAAAAATATCGGGTGTTCCATTAAAAAAAAAATTGGGTCCGACAACTTTTTTTTGACCCCTTATTTTTTTAAAAAACGGCGGATTATTTAAAAATCATTAAAAAGAAATTTTTGTATTAAACTTTTTTGAATCAAAAAATGCCAATTTTCTTATTTTCTCCCGTATCTTTTAAGTGAGCACAATTTTTAAATTTTAATTTTACCATTTTAAGTTTGACCCAAAAATAGCACAAAACCCCCACACTTTTTTGACAGCACTAACAAGTACGATGATGCCCTATAAAAGTGTCAAAAATTGGTCTGTAGGGTTAAGACCCCCACGGTACGTTAGTGCTTAGGATCTAAGCCTTTATAGATTTAAAAGAAAAGAAAAAAAAAATCATATCTTTTGTTGACCAAATATTCGTAAAATATAAAAATAGTTTTCTACTTGCGTGCGAAAAAGTACTTTTTTGCCCCCAAAAAATATGCGAAATTTAACTTTGCACACGGAAAATCTTTGCGCACGCATTTTCGTTCTGCATATTTCCCGTATTTATGGTCAATTTTTTAATGTATTAATAACTTCTGAATGAAATAATAAAAAAGGGTTCTACATATTCTTTTATTGTGTTTTATTAAATTTTAGATACATTTGGCGCTTAGTAAATATCCCATATCAATTTTCTTTATTGTCATTTTAATATTTTTCCATACCATGCATTTTAGACACCATGCTAAACAATAAAAATAAAAAGAATTTTCTTGTTGCTGGACAACCAAGTACAAACATTTTCTAATGTCACGGAAGCATCAGAAAATTCGGTAAAAAGTTTAAAATAAGCTTCCAAGAATGGAGGAAGAATTGCCAGACGATTTTTTAAAAGCCGCAAGTTTGGAAAAGGCTCCTGCCCAAAATCAAAAAAAAAGTACGAGAAACAGTATAATTCATTTGAAACAGGTGTAAAGAAAAGGCGTTAGAACTTTGAAAGAAAAGGTACTTTTAGCCTATTTTCTCAAATTAAGAAAGTAATTTAGTCCAAATACTTTTGGTCGAAATCTCCATGCTGAAAAGTGTTTTAAAGATCGAAAAATGTAGATATCGGCAATTTTTATAAGTTAGCAGCATTTATCAAAAACAAAATGTAGGCTTTGGGCCCAAAAAAAGTCAAGGTTTTTTTAAAAAGAAGAAATATCTACATTTATTAATGAAGCACCTGATAAAATAATCTTTTGAAAAAATTGCGACCATTTTCGGATTTTGGGCCCCTGAACGAAAGAACTCGCAAAAATGAAAACACCCGACTTGAGGACAAAGGCAACCAAATTGTTGTGAAGATTCCAGACGCAAAAAAATATACCTCACGTACTTTCGTCCTGTCTGAAGAGATCAACGACGGAAAGTATTTGTTCTTATATCGGAAGTATACAGCATTACGGCCACCGACAAAACATCAACGGTTTTTCGTATATTTCAAGGGAATTTGACAAAAAATGCGTTGGGATCAATACATTTGGAAAGATGCCTTCTGAAATAGCAGCATTTTTAAAGTTGCCAAATCCAGAGCTATACCGGCCACAGCTTCCGGCGATGTTCTGCAACGTTACTGGCAAACTCCGGAAAAGTTAGGCGGTTGGAAATCGACAACGGTAGCCGAGGGATACATTGAAGAATCAACAGGCTACAAAAAGGGGTTAAGTAAAAAAATTTTAAACTGCAACAAGCCAAAAACTCTCAAGAAGCCAGATGAAATGTCCTATTCCACAGACGCTGTTTAATCAGCTAAAAAATATTTCGTCTTAACATCGAGCAGCGAACCATCATCGACGTTCCTAAGAAATCATTTGAAATCGGCCATAAACCTTCAACATGCAACTAATCGTACTTTTAACATTAACATTATTTACTTTGGATTTTTAATTTTTACTGAAATATTCGTATATTTCTAATAATCATATTCTTTAATAAAACGCTCGTAGTAAAAGTATTCGCAAGTATAAAAAGTATTGTCTCTAATACTTGCGCAAAGTGACTTTTCCGTACTTAAAGCTTATCCGCACTCCGCTCCGCGTCGTTCGTCTAACTGCTTTGGCGTGCGGAAAAGTATCACTTTGCGCGCTTATTAGGAAAATAACTATTTCATTATGTTTTAAAAATAGTTGACTTTAAATTAGGGTTAATAAATAAATAAATCAATTTGATCAACACTTTACACTTAAGTTTTCAGCTGTTTCAAACTAAATATCGTACATTTTAAGAAATATCCAAGGCTAAAATAAACCAAATATGGTATAAGTTTTAAAATAAAAAAGATTTTGATTCTGACGAACTTTTAAAATTATGTAAGTGTACGTTAAGCCATTTTTTTGTTGTCTATATTGCCAACAATATTGTTATGATTAAAGATGTCTTAAAATACACAGACCCAGTGTTCCATTTATAGGTCATATTTTGAAATACGGCCCCCATATCTTGACACTTACAATATAAGGCCAAAAAAGATAGATATAGAAGTGAGGATAGCCCAGGGGTTGCCCTATGTTGCCAAACGAATTCACATAATCGTTTATCACGTAAAATTCGACTGTTAGTTTTAAAATATTAGAATTATTCATCTTAAAAAAGGCTAACAATAGAAACGTAATATTAATTTAAGGTTTAAAAAAATATATTAACATGCTAATTAACTGTGTTTCTTTTTTGTGACAAAGTACATTTAACGAAATATTATCTTAATTTTATAAAACTAGATGGCTACTAGAACTTTAAAGCTCCTTATAGAAGAATATGAAAAAAACAAAAAGAGTTTGGCCCGATTTCATCCTAAATTTTTTTATTTAGAATATTAATTTTCTTCTTAGTCCTTTGTGAAATAATTGCTGTTGTAGGTTTTAATATTCCAAAAAGAGATGTGTCCTTGGTATAACTTATATTTCGCAACACAAAAAGGAAATAATTTTCCTTTGTTACGGTAAAATTGTAGAAAAATTATCTAAACTAAGTAATTTCTAGAATAATTTTGACAAATAAACGTCAACGAATTTATTGTTTAAAGAAACAATAAAAACTGTATAAAGAGATGTACTCTTGGTATAGGTTAAATTTCGCAACACAAAAAAAAATCATTTACTTTTGTAACAGGTAAAATTAAAGAAAAATTAACCAAATTTAGTAATTTCTGGAATAATTTTTTACGGCTTGATCCACTGCGCAATGAACGTCTATTAGTTTATTATTTAAAGGTAACAACGCAAACCGTATATTTATAAACAAGAGTATTTGTCACAATAAAAATAAATTATTAATTTTTACTTTAAAGCAGTTAAAAAAAAACAAAACACATTTAGTTCTTTAATTGTTTATATAAAAAAAAACATACTTTTAAATTATTTCGATTTTTTCCATTTAAAAAAGTACTTGCACTGTTTTGGTGGTGTTAAGAATATTTTTATATTGTTAACACGACCAAATGTTAATAAGCTGGCAAAATAAGATTGGCAATGTTAGTGTTTATCCGCGACTCAATTAAAGAACGCTTTGAATCGGTCTGTTAATATTTTTAAGTCTACTAAATGTTAGACACAATCCATATTTGTAAAAACTGTTTTTCTCTGTTTCATTTCATACCTAACGTTCACAAATGATTTATACTATGAAATCGAAAAATAGTAGTGATTTGTAGTATCGCCTTACGTTTAATAATTTATTGAATTTTCCCTTTTATATTTAAAATAAAATCTAATTAAGTTAATCGTGCTGAAGGACACAAAATCACCAAAAACCATTTATAATTAATTTTGTCCATTTATCAAACTTATGAATTGCTGATAACTTCTCTATAAATTAAAACAAACATATTAAATTTAGTTACAATAAATGAATACAGTCGCAAATTATTATACTTTAATTAAAATTTATCATACATAGTTATTGAGAAGAAACAATAGTTTATCCAGTAGCGTAACCATAGTGGTGGTTATATTATATGAAACTGGCTACTATTAATAAAATGTTTTAAAATTTAAGTAAAATATGCCGAATGCATAATTACCAAAAACATATTTTGGGGATAACAGCCAGTATAGCAAAATTAAAAAATTAAAATTATAAAACCCTGAAAAAAAATTGGAAAAAATAGAAACAAACTGTGTCATTAAGTCCGCGGTAGACAATCAAAACACGGTTTTTAAAACAGATCTTTTTTACGGTCATCAGACAAGATAGATCACGAACTTGCTGTTTGATAACAAACACTTTTAGAGTACAGTTTAAAATATTTCTAAATATTTTATTTAAAAAAATGGAATACTGTACCGAGAGTTCGGGAGTCCGGTTGTTGGGAGTTCAGAGGGTTGTTCCGAAGGCCGGTAGTGTGCTACTCTATGTGGGAAGGGTACGGCCGGTGCCAAATTAAATACGTTAGTATTTTAATACCCCATATGATAAAGGTCCCAAATAAGTGTCATAGTGCTCCGCAGTAAAATGGGCTACAAGTGGTGAAGTAATAGTATACACTGGCCTAGGGGTGAAGACTCCAACATATATCATCACAATATTTTTGTGACCTTTTAGGTTCTCCTAGAGTCAAACAAAGGGCAATTTTAAAATAACATTATACTTACAAAATGTGTATAAAAAGGCGATGTTAAAGACAAATTATAAATTCTTGAATTTTTATTAACTAAATATCCTGAATTAATATAATGATATTTTGATTTTTGTTTCTTTTCAACCCACTTTAAATAATAAAAAAAATTAAGTAGCTCTTTCGAGAATGTCTACGAATGCAAGGGGTCCAGGTGCCTAAGATACCGAGGCATCATGACGCGGGCGTCCTTACCATAACTCCAATAGAAAGCCTATAAACCTTTTTTTTTTGACATGCACAAATACACTACGGTTTATTCTTTGACATATGTATACGGTAGACTCTATTTAATATGTATTACATTTACAAAATACCATGCTTAGGTTAAATGAAATAAAACGTTTATTTTAAAATATTGTTTTATTCGGGCTGTTGTCTTAAGTTATATAGATTTAACAACTTTATATATGTATTCTTTTAATTCAAACAAGCGTCTTGCTTATTTTTCCCAAAAACTAAAATAATTTTCTTTACCTAAATACATATTCAATCATCGAATGAATAGTTTCGTACGTAAAATTCCGCAATAAATTAACTGCTATAATATTGTTGTGACTATTTTACTAGAGTGTTTTACACTGGCAAAATGTCGTAACAACGACAAGTTTTCTACTGGCACAACTCTTACCTGCACTTACCTGAACAAAACCATTATGATGGTTTCTCAAGACAAAATTTTGTTAGGTTAAAGAAAAAAACTATTGTCAGTCTGACAATTAACACCGTATTTCTAGCTAAAATTTGGCTTGTTTTTCCGTGAAATAGTCTTGACAAATATCATTCAAGGAAAAATTTTGTAGGCAAATTATTTCTCTTGTTTTATTTAAGTTTGTTGCTTCTAAGGCAATTTCGTTTATGACATTTTTTACAAAACCACGAGCCGTCAGGCGTTGTAAATGTCATTTTCTGAGGGGAAGGCTAAAAGCTAGGTCGCTACACAAAAGAGTATTACTTAATATCTACAATAAACTTTACGCTTCAAACATATTTTGTCCTTTAACTAAAATTAAAATTGTATTAACCTAAAGAGTAGAAATTCAAAAGGTTATTATCCACAAATTAGAAATAACTGAACTCCAAACTGCCGGTATTTAAAACAAAATGTGCATTAATGCTGATGCAACAATAAAAGTCTGTACCTGACACAATACAAAGTTTTAATGTTGTTTGAAATCCCCAACCGATTCTTTTTAAAAATTCAGCCTCATAATTACAAAAAATCGGAGGTCTGGAAATTCCATTTAACAAATATGTTAAACTCAGCATTGCTTAATGAAATCTTGCTTTTAAATCTCGAACTCGGGCAGCAGAGTTGATTTTAATCATCCTAACGACTAGAGCACAAAGAAAAAGCTGGCTCCAAAGCAAATGCACGAAATTTATTTTGACACAAAAGTCTTTTTGGTGTTATTCTCAAATTATAACGGAATTATATTTGCAAAATTCCGTGCTCTCTTTTCACTTTGTTTTAATTTAAGTCCGATATTTCTTTTTGGTTTGCGGCTGGTTGCTACTAAAATATTAAAGAAATGTTAATTTTTAAAAAGTAGAATAAATAAAAACAGAGTAACTTATAAACGAATATGCCCTTTTAAAAGCATAATTTAACCTAAATGCAGGTGTTCACTAAATACATTTAAAAACATTTAAAACTTTTAATTTGATGTTGTATCACTGTTATGCTAATATTTATTTTTTTTATTGCTAAGAAAAAAAATTAAGTTACCCCTTAAAACGACGAAGTAAAATCGCTTTTTAACATTTCTTTTGTTTAAACTAATTTACTTGCGCATTTGTTAAATTAAAGCGGTTTTAAATAATCTATATTTCTTAATAAATTTGGGGCTTAGAGTTTAAGTTAATAATAGTTGCCAGAAGAGCTGTCAAATGTTTATTTTTTAAATAGGTATTGATTCATTTGGTTAAATGTCAAAAGTTACAAACATTAAACAAAATAATTAAAATGGGTGGTGCATATTGAATCTTTTATTTTTTAAAACTCCTAAAATAAATGTGGATTAAAAATACAAAAAACTTCCTAAACTGCTTTGCGCAAATTGCAGATAAATGCATTTTTTATTTGTAATCAAGTTTAACCATGGTCCGACTAAGAGGCAATCGACAACCGGCCACCTGACATGAGGAACAACTAAGATAAAACAGTCAATACTACTGACATTAGTCGATAAAACTCAACAGCTAAATCAAAATAATAACAATGTCAATTAGGTTCGCTTAATTAAAAAAAAATCGCCAAGCTTTTGATACGCCCTGTATAATGTCAACAAATCCTTATTTTTTATTTTACAAGACAGTACTGATATTTCACTGAAATTTTATTCTTTAATTTTATAAATAAAAATTTTAATATTTTTTTTAATTTTAAATTTTATAAAATTGAAGAAAAAAAAATTAGTGGTGTACTAGTACTGTCATGTAGAATAAAAAAATAAGAACTGCTATTATATGGGAAATATTAAAAATTACTTATTACCTTAAACACAATTTTTAAGGAAACCCATTCACCACATATTTGTTTATATACTTAGTGTATTTGATAAAAAATTTTCCTCATTTGGTTGGAAGATGGGTGAAGGTCTTAGACTACAAAATGCAATATTCAAAATCTTTTTTTTATTTATAAGAAATGTTTTCTTGTTAAAAAAAAATGGTGCAGTTTTAATTCTCAGCATAAACAACACAGTACCAATAGGGTTTATTTTATCTTGTAGATCATTCCTATTAAAGCATATATACTAAACTCTGTACGCTAAACCTACATTGTAGCAGGCAAATCCTAACAATCAACCGTCTCATATTACCCAGACATGATCCCTTATAAAACACCGAGGGCAAAACTTAATTGCGAACACATTTCGAAACTTTTAGTTCATCTGAAACACTTAACCAAATTTTAAAATATCCACAAACGCTCAAATAGCTATTTTTCATTATTTTTTTGATCGTGTGATAAATTTTAATATCGTGTTAACATATTTATAGGTCTCGAATAGATATGTGGATAGTCAGGCTTTTAGCACGTCATAACTTTTAAATGGTGGTGAAAAAATACGCAGTTTGGGTTATATAAAAATTTGTTAAAAAAAAATAATAAAACTCATTTGATTTGGATAAAATATGTGTTTTAATGTGTTTTTTTTTTATCCTGGGACAGTTTATTAGAATCGAAAGCCTAAGCGCTAACGTACCGTGGGTGTCTTGAGGTCAGAGGTTTGTAGGGCAGTAGGTTTCACATTCCTGACACTCTAGGAATAAGGGAATGAACAAAGAGGAGGTCTGTGGCACTCTGTGTTGTTCTATAAAGAAGTGCTAGGGAGGAATTTTATTCGCTAATTCCTCAGAGTAGAAGCCGTAAGAATCCCTATAAAAGAGCGACAGATCCTCTGAAGCTTGTAAGTCGGCAAGAAAAGAAAGCTTTCCGGTAAGAGTGAAATTAATAATAAAGCAAATGGCTTTTCTTTGGCTGGATTTAGAAATGCTAAGAGTTGTGCGAGACGTCATTCACAAAAATAGCAACAGTAATTTAAAGGAGGTCTAAAAATATTAATGTTTTTAAATCTACCTAAAAAGGTGTTTTTACTTTCTAAATTAAAAAAAAAATATCACTAAACCTATTTTCAAATATGTATCTATAATAAACAGGTTTAATTTTTTCAGCAACTTTGATGAAAGCCATACATTTCACCAAAAACACGTATGTAAAATAAGGGCCAAGTTTCTATCCAAAAATCTCGGCCTCTTCTTAATACTGAGATCTAAAATTAGACCAAGCTCTGTCGCTAATTTTATTCTAAATAAATTACCATACACCCTTCCTGCCTCTAGAATACTTTTTGAATACCTACGAGTTAGTGTGTAAAACTTTTAATTTAACACACATAATAGGTAGGGACTCCCCTAAGTCAGTCAGTAGCAAAATAGGCGATTTTTATTATCGAATATCTCATAAACCACTCTACCCAACTTTCTTAATTTCTTCATGGGTAATTAGAATACTTATGGGAATATACATACCGAATCTCATACATTTATATAGTTCAATAACGAAGTTATGATAGATGGGGAAACACGCTGAAATTTTTGTGTAATATACACACACATTGCGTGCGTCAGGCCGACACTTGGTCTAGGTAAATATTTTAAAAGTATAATTTTTCTTTAATAAATATATGTATAATACGGTAGGTACCTTTTTAAGTTAAGACATTTTTATCCACCTAAACCAGCATATAAATGTATATGTTTCGTAACCCTTCCTCCCTCCCCTCAATTTTCCATTACCATAATCTCCCCATATTAATTAGTAAAAGACATTATCTCGGTTGCGTTATCTCTTCTATGTGTAATTCCACCCCTATACTAATCATACTGTGACGAAATTTAGGTACCAGGAATTTACATGAAAGCAGATAATACTTTGCTATTTAGATTTATTTAAATCGCTTGATGATGGTAAAACTGATATTATGGAAATATATATTTTTTTATTATTTCGAAGAAAACGCAAAAAAATGAACTTCTTTACAAAAAGAATAAAAAAATTAAAGTAACAACCATGAAAAGAACGCAAATGCCATATAATATTTTCAGATATAAGTTAAAGGGTCTAATAATAGTTCTTAATGAGATCTTCGGTTTAGTCAAAGAAAAAGCCATAAATAATACGGTTATTTTCGAGTTTGCAAAAAATTAACTATATTATTTGGAAGGAACCTGTCTTAATATAGTACCTGTTAAATATCCAATATCCATGTTTAGTGCTGTAAATGGAGCTATTGCCAGTGGAATTTTCCATGGAAATCAAAATATGGGAAATTTCTGAATGTGTCTCGAAAATATTGGAAATATTTAAAAAAAAATGTGCTTTAAACCAATAAAAACAAAGGTTTATATACAGTGTGGTCAAAAAAGCTTGCGACAATTTTTTAAATATGTCGCTATAAATAGCGATGAGCAAAGCAAGACCAAGACCAAGACCGGGCTAGTCTTGGTCTTGGTCTTGCAAGCCTGGTCTTGGTCTTGCAAGTCAAAGGAAAGTCTTGGTCTTGGTCTTGGTCTTGCTGCAAGAGTCTTGCTGGTCTTGCTTTTTTTTGGTAGTAATAATTTAGACTAAGTAATATTGAATAAAATATATTTTTTTAATACGTAAAAACAAATAAAGACGGAAACTATATTTTCTGCATTCAAATTATAAAATATGCCAATTTTAACCTTACACATACGTTTGAATTATTTTAAAAAGCATATTTTAAATGTAGGGATTTATTTATTTATGCTCCATTTTTAGTTGAATTGAGACACAACCAGTTTTTATACATTTAGTGGCACATAGAAACATTTTAGTGATGTGATAAGAATTATTTAAATTTTCTTTGAAGAGGCATATAAAATTAAAAGAAATACAAAACTATGTACTGTGTGAGCAGAAAAAAACTTTTAATTTCAACCAGATGTAAAATTTTCATGAAAATGATTTTAATTTGTAAACATTGGTTTCTGATTTAAAAAAAGTTATTCAGAAATCTTTTCAGTTCATATGAACTTTTTATTTTTAAATTAGTCAAACATTTGCCGTACAAAGTTTGTACAAATATTGTATAAACATCCTGCATTATACAGGGCGGCTTAATACTGTGACAAAGCTTGATATCTTCAAAACCCGTTTATTATGGTGAAAAACTGAATATAAAAAAATTATAGAAAAAAAGGGCGTAAAATGTGAAATTTTTTGCTATTCCAGAATTTTCCAAAGAAAACCCCCTTATTTTAGCTTTTAGCCCAAAATATAAAATTTATGACAAAAAATCCATTTTAAAAAATCACCACCCTGTATATTATGCCGTAAAATTGTTAAACTATCATATAGAAACAATGTCAACGTTTTTAAATGTTCGGTTTTGATAAAAATGACGTCATTATTATTCTTTTCGCAATGTTTTGTCTTTTACGTTGAAACCGGAAGTGATATTTAAAATCCATTTGTATAAAAATTATTCTTATTTGACATGAAAAACATATTTTTTATTAATTCTTTTTTTAACATTTATATCTTAGTTTTAAGAAGCAATCTAATGGTGCCACTTCTTACAGTGTGGAACAAATATAATTTTTTTCTGGATTTTGAAAATTTTTTATCTACCCTGTAAGTGGCAACACTAAATAGCTAATTAAAAATAAAATATTAGCAATATAAAGGTTATTTTCTGCTTCTATAACTTTTGTACCCCTAGCTTTTCTCTGTCGTGAACGGTTTCGGAAATATCCTGCTTTGTCGGACCAATTGAGTCACAATCCTATTATTTTCGAAACATGTTATTGAATTTACTGATAATCGTTAAAGAACTTTATAAAATAACAAAGTGTTCCATTTAATTATTATTTTATTAAAGAAACCTGTTACTCATTAAATAATAGCCTTTTTTGGCAGTTCTCGCACATTTTTTTTTCATTTCTGTATGAAATACCTTTGTATATTGAATATAAAAATTAAACATTAATATATTTTAAAAAAAGTTGCAAAACTGCACGAGTCTTGCAGGTCGGTCTTGGTCTTGCGTAGTCTTGCACTCCTCGGTCTTGGTCTTGGTCTTCGTCTTGCATACCCCGGTCTTGGTCTTGGTCTTGCAAGCGAAAAGGCGGTCTTGGTCTTGGTCTCGGTCTTGGTCTTGCAGCAAGACCAAGACCAAGACCGCGCAAGACCAAGACCGGTCTCGCTCATCACTAGCTATAAATCATTTCATTAGCACCTATTATATAATAAATTTCAACTATTATATAATTAATTCAGCTATCAAGCATAAACTTAAAAAATGTGCTTTAAACCAATAAAAACAAAGGTTTATATACAGTGTGGTCAAAAACACTTGCAACAAATGGGTTTTTTTTAATTACTATGTCGCTATAAATCATTTCATTAGCACCTATTATATAATAAATTTCAACAATTACATAATTAATTCAGCTATTAAGAAAAAACTTAAAAAATGTGCTTTAAACCAATAAAAACAAAGGTTTATATACAATGTGGTCAAAAAAGCTTGCAACAAATGGCTTTTTTTAAATTAATATGTCGCTATAAATCATTTCATTAGCACCTATTATATAATAAATTTCAACTATTATATAATTAATTCAGTTTCCCCAAAAAAAAAATAAAAACAAATTTTAAAAATGGGGTTTTCCAAAAAAACAAAGAAACTTGGGGCAAAAAGTTTGGTTTTTTTAATTACTATGTCGCTATAAATCATTTCATTAGCACCTATTATATAATAAATTTCAACTATTATATAATTAATTCAGCTATCAAGCAAAAACTTAAAAAATGTGCTTTAAACCAATAAAAACAAAGGTTTATATACAGTGTGGTCAAAAAAGCTTGCAACAAATGTTTTTTTAATTACTATGTCGCTATAAATCATTTCATTAGCACCTATTATATAATAAATTTCAACTATTATATAATTAATTCAGCTATCAAGCAAAAACTTAAAAAATGTGCTTTAAACCAATAAAAACAAAGGTTTATATACAGTGTGGTCAAAAAAGCTTGAAACAAATGGTTTTTTTTAATTACTATGTCGCTATCATTATATTAGCACCTATTATATAATAAATTTCAACTATTATATAATTAATTCAGCTATCAAGCAAAAACTTAAAAAATGTGCTTTAAACCAATAAAAACAAAGGTTTATATACAGTGTGGTCAAAAAAGCTTGCAACAAATGGTTTTTTTAATTACTATGTCGCTATAAATCATTTCATTAGCACATATTATATAATAAATTTCAACTATTATATAATTAATTCAGCTATCAAGCAGAAACTTAAAAAATGTGCTTTAAACCAATAAAAACAAAGGTTTATATACAGTGTGGTCAAAAAAGCTTGCAACAAATGGTTTTTTTTAATTATTATGTCCTATAAATCATTTCATTAGCACCTATTATATAAAAAATTTTAAACCCATTATATAATTAATTCAGCTATCAAGCAAAAACTTAAAAATGTGCTTTAAACCAATAAAAACAAAGGTTTATATACATGTGGTAAAAAAAGCTTGAACAAATGTTTTTTTAATTACTATGTCGCATAATCATTTAATTAGCATTATTATATAATAAATTTCAACTATATAATTTTCAGCTATCAAGAAAAAACAAAAAAATGTGTTTTAAAACCAATAAAAAAAAAGGGTTTATATACAGTGTGGTCAAAAAAGCTTCCCACAAATTTTTTTTTTAATTACTATTCGCTATAAATCATTTCATTAGCACTATTATATAATAAATTTCAACTATTATATAATTTTCAGTTTATCAAGCAAAACTAAAAATTGTTTAAAAAAAAAAAACAAAGGTTTATATACAGTGGGTAAAAAAAGCTTGCAACAAATTTTTTTTTTTAATTACTATGTCGCTATAAATCATTTCATTAGCACCTATTATATAATAAATTACAACTATTATATAATTAATTCAGCTATCAAGCAAAAACTTGATAGTTGAACACTGTACTTATATTTTCAAAACATATACCTTTGGTAATTGCCTATCTATTTAAAGGGCCGCTATCAAGAATTTGTTTTTAGATTCAGACTATGGACACAAGTATGGCATCACGTTTACAGCATTTTTTTTTCTATTTAATTAATGATAAAAAAATAATTAATTTGTTTTCATTTAAAATCTAATAATAGGTTCAAACAAAATAATTTATATTGACAAAAAAGTATTAGGTATGTATAAATACAAATAAAAATACAAATATTCTACGGGTTAATATTATTTTTTTAAAATTTAGTAAATACACCTAAAACTAAATTCTCAACAGTTTTTTTAAAATATTTTTAAAGTATTTTAACTCCTAACCTCACTTTTGAATATTTTATATCATGTTTTTTTAATTTGCCGCCATAACAGCGATCGGGTGACAAGTGTCGAAATGTTTTTTGATTATTTGACGTACACCACTGATTATCGAAAAACTTTATTTAAATATCCTAATAATAAGAACAAACCCATTTCTTGCAAACTTTTTGACTAACCTGTATATTTCTTATGCTTTTGTACAGAACAAATTTTTACAATAGAAAAATATTTTTAAAAAAATTACCTATATTATTACGATTACGAATAATAAAAACCTCAAACTCAAGAATTCACGGATTATTGCTTGTTGGCTATTAATTGCTTCAGAAGAAGTTGAATTGCGCTCCCATGGAGAAGACATTGATGCTAAATACAATATTGAAGGTGTTGTGCTCGTGTGTAATTACTTACTTAGACATTTTACTGTTTTCTTTGCATTTTTAATACTTAAACTTTTATTCATATTAATGTACTTTACGTTTTTATTTTTTGATGACAATTCCACTCATGTATAAATAACCCCATCTGAAATCTCAAAAATCGCAATTTGCTAAAAATAGAAGAAAATGTATCTGGCTTATGAATTGAAAATTGTACGAATCCTATAATCGATACCTCAGTAGCGACTATATTCCATATTGTTAATTAGTTATTATTTTGATTTTAAGTTTGTTGTTTCATTTACGGAATTGTCTTACCAAATACCAACCAATTCATACTTAGATTTTAGGCCGGATACTTTTTGCCTGGCTTCGAATACTTGCTTTTAGAAATTTAACTCAACCCCAAATCTGAGCACTTATGGTATTACCTGTGATAACCTTTCATAAAATGTTTATTTTTTTTTCTCTAATTTTGGCCTTACAAACTAAGTGTTTTAATCACGTAATAATAATTGCATAAGATAAAAGGTAAATAGAATTTAATTATATGAAGGATAATTCCCTAACCAACATGAATAGACGGGGACACACGCTTCACACCCAGGGGTCCGTCAGGGCGACTTAAAAAAAAACAAACAAAGAGGACCACTAAAAAAGGAAGACATTTAAGGATTAAGAAAAGGAAAAGTGTAAAAAAAGAAGATTTTTTAAAAATAATAGAGGTAAAAAAAATAGAGTTTTAAGCTTATTCTATGTAAGTAGGAGTGGAGAGCGTGCATTAATTCAGGGTCATTTGAGCTTAATACTTCTGGTAACAAAATAGGTAATTTAAGGTTTTTGGAGACAAGTACATTTAAAAGAGATGTGGTTTTTTGGTGATGTATTTGACAATTAAAAAGTAGATGGTTAAGGTCTATAAAATGTTTAGTTTTTTCCATTATTTCCGATGTTTCCTGATATATTTCCGGATATATTTCCCACATATATATTTCCGAATTTTTTTTATCACTAGCATATAGGCTGAATATTAATATTGGTCAAAGTTTTAATTCACTATTTTTAAATACAGGAACAACTGTTGTTAACTTTAGTGATGATGGAAACTTATCTGTTTTAAAAGACATATTTAATAATAAAGAAGAAGATAAAATCAAAACAAAAACTTATAAATATGTCTTTATAAGTTTTTGTTTTGATTTTATCTTCTTCTTTATTAATCTTGCCGAGATTTTCTTAAAGCCACAGGATTTCTTATTTTTTTTTGTAAGTTTCCCTATTTTAGTTGCTATTACTGGCCACCATATCTGGTGTCATCGGGTAAATAAATAGCTTTTATAGTGCTATCTAGGATTTTTTTTGATAATGTAAGCAAAGAGGTAGTTTTCAAATATTTATCTTAATTGTCCCGGTTTGGAAATTAGCTGTCGGTCTATTTTAAATCATAATGGTTATGTCTTTCTGTTCTTGTCATATTTGGGAAATTTTTCGTATTCGTATTAGCAAATTTTTCTTTCTTTGTAGTAAACTGTTGAAAGTTTTAGATCCCGTGACCACAGATGAGAGAATGTGTTTAAAATATCAGATATCACAGCAATTTTCAAGACATTATTTGCCGCAACTTAAATCCCTTACCTTCTCTTATGTTCTAGATCTTGGTTGGCGTCGGCTAATAAATTAATTATTTTTTATTATTGGACAGGTGATATGATATGCATACCTGATTTTAAGTTTTATGTTATGGACTCACCTTTTAGACCGCACAATAATCAGTATAAAATGCTTTCAAAAAAGTCACCAATTGTTCTTTATCAAAATTTAAGCATCAGCACACACGGAGAATCTCACTGCTGGCTGTGGTATTCTTTATCTGAAAAGCCGGTTAAACAAAAAAAAGGTTTTATTTAAAACTTGTACTAATTTTAATTTTTGCAAAAAAAAAAATAAAATACAGATTAAATGTATTTAGTTGAGCAACACTTTAAATATTTTTATAAATATTACCACCGTCTTTAGATTTTAATGTTACCCTTTTTTTGTATCACTTAAGTTTAAAATTCGAATATCTCGAAAGCCGTTAAGTTTGTCAGAAGGTGCATTTCTGTCAATATTCCAACGGTACCAAGTTTCATTTAAATCAAAAAACCTATAAAAAAAACGAAAATTCGTATTCGAAAAATTTTTCTTTTACACCCTGAAGCTAAAAATTGGGCGGTTTTAAAGCCATGTTAATAAAACATTTTTCTTTTGAATTTTTTGTCAAGGAACCTCCCATTAAGCGATGACATTTGCTTTTTGAATCAACCTGTATGTTACTGATGTAAACTTACTATTACGCAATGAAGATATTTTAAACTACCCGTGCCGTCAAAAGAGTGAAACTATAATTATATTACTTTTTACTAAACGTATAATGGACGCCTCTGAGGTATTTTGTACAATCATTGTGACAACATTTCAAAGTAAAATACAAGCGAAAATCCAGGGTCGGGTCATAAATAATCACCCTCCATGTAAATGAGGACAATAACATTATTGTAAAATGTAAATTGCTCAACGAGAATCCATTACGGGCCAAATAATACGCCATATTGCCCCTTCTTTTGGGAATATTAGAAGGGGAAATGCACACAAGAGCTAAATCAAAAAAGGGATTTTATAAAAATATATATTTTTTTAATGTTTTTTTCTTCATTGTATGTTACTTAGCTGCCTTGAATAGGTTAATGTTGACACATAGTAATCAAGAGTGGCCATTTTCCTTTCTTAGCTTTATAAAGCTTACATTCTATTGCAATGTATACAACTTTTTGATTTAAAATTTATAGGTTCTTATAAAGTTATCTTGGCTATACGTGCAATGTTTTGCAGGGGATAGAGGTTTGTGGTTTGCTTAATACCGTGCCACTTTTTAACCAAAACAGATGATGCGATAAACAAAAATTTTATGGGCTTCTTAGTTTTAAAGATACAGGCTTAAATTTTAAAAAAATAATTTTTGGCGATTGCCGTATATTGGCTACCATGTGTATCCTATTTAAAATATAAAAATGGATTTTTATAGATTTTTTAAGTAAAATCTAGTGTAGTCGGTTGTTTTTTAAATAATATATTTATTGAGATATAAACTAAATTTGTATTTGTAAATGGGACAATATAATTTTTTAATATTTTTATTATTATTATCTAATATTATAACTTATCAATTTTTTTTGCAAAATAAATTAATGACGCATTTAAAGGGAACAAAATTAATTGTTGTAAAAAATCTGCATTAACGTCTATTTAAAAAAAAGATTAATTACTTAAAGAAACAAACCCAAAATTATGTTTTTTTTTGAGCAATTATACTAAAATTCAAAAGTGCTTTTAGCTAAATGTTTTACACCATTTCCTTATTATCAACAACATATTCGGTCTTCAGAATGTGAAATTTATTTTCATGTATTTTTATTATTATGGTTAAAAATAAAATTAAACCAGTAAATTATAAAAATGGAAATAAAAAAGTTTACAAATGTTTAAAAACCTATTTTAGGATTAATCCAAACACAAACGAAAACCACCTCGACATGTCCTCTAAGTCTAAGTCTCCCAGGCAAGCAATGGTTCTTTTGTTTATCTCATTTTTACATTTCTTTAAAAGTGACCTGAAATTCTAGGTTTTAAAAAGGTCGATGTCTAAAAAATTTATTTCTAACGTATCCCCCATAAAAAAAAATTAAGAGGCGTAAGGTCTGGTGATCGAGCAGGCAAAGGATTTTCAGAAAATCTTTCAAACCAGTAATTAGGAAAATATTCATCGAACCAACTTCTTATTTCCAGGGTACTGTATATAGATGAATACCTACTTCTTTTGTTCTTTCGAATTAGCGCATTTTTGACTTTTCAGATGCAGATAATAGTTTTTGTTTCCTAATAAAAAATGAGAGTTGGCGACAGCTACCATGACAATGCATTGAAGCATTAAACTGTACAGGACTTTAGTGCCCCAATAAAGTCTTGTAAAAGGGCATTTTAAGTATCTTTTTGGGGCAATCTTCAAGAAAGTCACTTGATTTTGAGCACTTTGTTAGTGCACATATTTATATTCTGGGACCTGGACTGAAGCGGTCTCTTTTTGCATGTTTCACGGGTAACCCAAAGTAAAGTTTTTAGGTATATAAAATCCTGGTTATTGTGCTTTTACTTTAGCATGCTTAGTTTCCTAGAGAAAACTTAGAACAAATATGATATTTTCTAGTATGTCCCGTAGTACGGGTGCACTTTTACTGACTTTGAGTTGCTAAGCATAATCAGGAACCCTAGGAAATTTAGTTGTTTTTATGTTACTATTTTACTGTCTATAATTCGTTTTAAATTTATTTATACTAAATGTAACCTCGGGCGTAGTAAGTGAAGTTGGTTTTGCTCTAGTTTGTATAGGTAACCTACAATCATTGAATTTAGCTTAATTGATAGGGCCGAATAACACAACCTATTTATATTTATTTATTCCACATTAATTTTTAAATAAATCATGGCGGAAAATTCTGAAACGCCTATTAAAAAGATTTTTCTCGTTATAGCAAAGTAATACGGGTTAAAACTGACAGAAAGCAAATGCTTGGGAAAAATAAAATAAATTGAAAATTTGCTTTTTATCAGAAAATACAAAAGTAAGAGCCAACTTACAGTCGAATTAATACTGAAAAAGCCAATTTCTCCGTTTTCTCCATTTAATTGACGTTGTCTATTATTAAAATGAACCGAGAAAAAGGCTTTTGTAAGTCCTTTTAGGTACTTAAAAATAGACGGGTAGCAGTTTTGCCGATTTGCTTTTGGAAAGCATTTTATTTTTGCAATTTATTTGATATTGCTTTTGTACTTTTAAATTTTAAACTTTAAAATGCAGCGACATGCTTGACGAATCTCGTGTTGTAGACATTTAATAATAAAATTTGACTGTACTTTAGAATTTTCAGGGTGCCCTGTTGAAAATTTTTGCTATGCTTAAACACGTTTTTCTTCGAAAGTAAATAACAGAAAAAATTAATCACCTATGTTACCTGGTAAAATAAATACTTTAACTAAGAGTGTTATTCTTTAACATAAGCTTTACGTACTCAAAAAAAGATAAATTTACATAAAACAAAATTAATGAAAAATACGTCAATATAACATCATTCTTTTCCTAAGTGTCGAGCCATGACATTAAACTTTAGACATTTATAAATTTTGGTTATAAGAGCAATTTTTTCATTATTAACTTTTACTGGATTATATGCTCGAAACCAAAGATACTAAAAATACTGACGCATTTATTGACAATAAAATTGTTTGACAATATAAACCAATTAGTACTATATTATTTGTTTATTCAATACTAGATGAAAAGCCTGTCTCCGCCAGGCGAGAGACAATATTAAGTAGGCTCTGTCTCCGTAAGACGCCTTCCGTACGGCTAACGGTAAAAAAACACTTTTTTGCTCCTATTTTTGCCCCGGGCGAAATTCAAAAACGGGCTTCGTTAGGTTCTAGCCACTGCTAAAGACTACCACTGTGCCAAATTTCATGATTTTAGCTCAAGCCATAACTTCAGAATCACGGGACAGACAAATAAATATATATACCTACCTACATATAAATATATCCACATTAGCAAATTATATGTATATATATATATATATATATATATATATATATATATATATATATATATATATATATATATATATATATATATATATATATATACATAGATAAATGCCCTAACTGGCAGTGTTGCCAACACAGTAGATTTTATACTAGATCTAGTAGAATTTTAGAGCCGCCTGGTGGGCGAATTTCTTATCTAGTAATAAGTAGATTTTTAGTAGAAAAATAAATTAGTTAGTAGCTTTCTAAGTAGATTTTTTGTATAAATTTACACAAAGCAAGAACGATTTGTTATAAAATGACCGTTTCATCTATGAGTATGATTTGTATAAAATTCTACATTCGAGTTCAATTTGGGAAACAACTAGAACAGACGCGCCATCTGACATTTTTAATTTGAAATGTGTTAATACATCGGTAATGGCGGTATAATAGGTATTTCTTGCATAAGTTGTTTAAGCTTAGGTCAATTTCGCGCTTTGTACGTATTATCTACATATATGTATTTATTTTTACCTCTGTTCCTGGGAGGTTTTGTTTAAATAAAAGACTTGTTTTGCAATATTTGATTAGTTTATGAGCCTTATTTAGCGACATCTAGTAGATTTTTTTGTAAAAAACTTTACATTGCCATCTAGTAGAATTTTTAGTAGAAAATATGATGCGGCCTAGTGGATTTCAAAATTTATCGTTGGCAACACTGCAAACTGGTTTCTCACTGGCAACAGAGCACTGGTCGCACAAAGTTTTGAGACAAACCGATGCGAAGCGTCGAAACACTAAACAGCACTATTTTGCTCCCAATTCGAATCGAAAAATAAAATTTTGCTGATGAATGCATTACTTAACAACTGATTAATTTAATAAATAAGCAGTTGTTAAGTAGATTTTAGCAAAATTTTATCTTTGTTAGGATTGGGTAAAATTTTAAACTTGCAAAAAATAAAGCAAACAAAAATGTTATTGTTAACAATGTATTATAAATTAATTTGTTATAAATACAAATATTTTGAGAAACCAGGAAAATATTGGGCATTTTCCCCAAATTTTCAATAAACAACAACAAAAAATTACATTCCAAAAATAACAGTAACAAATAAAACATAAAAATAAAACATGAAATTTCAGAAAAAAAATAAAAAATATTCTCTGATAACAACATAAATTCTTATACCTGAGATTTTCGACAGGCAAAATAAAATATATTCTAAAAATTAACAATTAAAACTTCTAAAACTATCACAGCCGGGGTTGGATGAGATACTTTAAAACTGTCAGAGCCGGGGTTGGATGAGACATGCTGAAAGGTTCCTATAAAACAAAGAAGCTAGGCAGTATTCGCTTATTCAAAACAGACTAAAAATACATAAAATATGATATGGGAACTTTAGCTATTAATTTAGGCAAAGACAAAAGCAGACAGCGGGCAAAAATATATAAAGAATTTAAATTAATGTGGTAACTGAAAAATAAACATAAATATTTATAAGAAATGTAAAAATTATTGTTTAAATTTTTGTATTATATTTTTATGTCTATCGCTTACTCTCTTTTTAGATTCAAAACTATTTTTCCTTTTTTAAGATGCTTATAAAAACAAATTTTTAAAGTTAGGTTAAATATTTCATAAAATTACGGTCTGAACAAATGAAAAGAGCTTGCAGTAAGGTTTGAAATATTGTTGCTTAAATAAATTTTCAATTTTATTCTTGTAAACATTCTCATCCAAATACTTGTAAATATCAGCATGTAGTCTGTCTACAAGATTGACTAAAGCTTCACTAGCATATTTAAGCCTTCATTCGTTATCAAACTCTTTAAACATTACAAATAAATGCTTGTCGGTTACCTCCACTAAAAAGAGATTACTCTGACAAGTTAAACATGAAACTGAAATTTTGTAAATAAGGTATAAAATAACATTATTTAAAATTTTAATTTTAGGGTTGTCCAATGGTTTGGGAGGTAAATTTTGAAAAGAATTGAAACATTCTCCATAACTGTGTTCTTTTAAAATGGAATTCATAAAGGGTGACCAAGGTGCAGCTCTATATTTTAAGCGAGAAGGATCCTCAAGATTTGCATAATTTAATTTTGAACAACGGTCCTCACACACATTTAATTTTCCAAGCTTCTAACGATAAGGGATCTCGAAGAATTGAATGAAACTTTTTGTTCTTAAAATCTGTGCTTACAATTTTACTATAATAGGCGTTTCTGCAACAAGGATAATTACAAGAATATTTCAGCCTACATGTTGTGTTGGTGCCATTGCGAAGATATTTACAAAGAATCTTGGTTTAATATCGAAGAAGGCTTACTGCAATATTTAAATAACATATCTTACCTTATAATTTTTTCATAGTGTGGAAAAAATAAGAAAGCAAATTTAAAACAGTCAACCCAAAGTCAACACTTACAACCCAAATACTAAAATAGAAAATGGTCGACGCAAACACAACACGGGGATTTATGGTTAAAAAGGGATATAAATAATTCTCACTTCTCATTGGTTAAAAAAAAAATCGACGTTTCGCCATCTAGAAATTTACTACCAAGTTACTGCAAAGCAAAATATGGAAAAATATAGAAATCTACTTATTCCCTGGCAATGATATAATTGTCAAATGTCACTTTTTCCAGTATCCCCATAAGAAGTTGGCCAGGCGTGCGAAGCGTCGTTAGACAAGGTCGTTAGAGATGCGGATTACTGTTCCCAAATGTGAATTACTCTTTAAAGAATATCTTAAACATGTTGATATTCAAGATGCACTTTTAAAAATAACAAAATTTTTGCATGTATATTAATTCTCTATAATATTGTATAATTTGAATATTTAATGTGCACAATTGGTGTACTTTTTTAACCCAACCGGTTGTCCCATTTTTTGAAATAACAATACGTTGGGTATAAAAAGTACACAATTTTTGCATAATAAATCTCCAAAATGTATTACACAATTTTATTGATAATTAATTAGTACACACTTTGTAACTGCAACCATTCACGCATTTTTAATAGTGTTCATATTGCCAAGAAATATTATTCTACTATTTTTTCGGTCTCTTATAACTACTTGTGCATCAAAGATAATTAAAAAATAAATAAAAATATTAATTTCTCTTCAAGATGTAGATATTTAACATAAAGAAGTAAAACGCCATGATAAACAAATATGAAAAAAAAGTTATGCCCCGGGTGAGGATCGAACTCACGACCTTAAGATTATGAGACTTACGCGCTGCCTACTGCGCTACCGAGGCTTGTAAAAGTATTACCTAATATGCATTTTAAAGCTGAGGTTTTATTGTTTAGTATAATTACAGAATTTAATTATCTAAAAACTCTTACCTAAATTTGTTTCAAAAATTATGCGTCCGGTATTTCATGCAAAAATTTAAAATATATTTATTTTTAAAATTATAAATTATTTTAAGTACAAAAGTTGCCCTCTATCAGGCGGCCTTCAAACAACTTAAAAAGTCAATATAGTGGATTTCGGCATCTGCTCTATTCGGCGCCCTCTGTTGGATCGATGAGGCATGCTCTCAACCGCCGTTACTAGGTGGCGCCTCAAAAAAATCCAATATTATAAGTTTTACAATATAGTAGTATTAAATTCTGTTACTAGGTGGCGCCATTACTTTTAAAGAAAACATTTAGCTATAGGTTTGTTATTCAAAAATATTTTTATTTTACACTATTTTACACTTTTTTTACTCACGTAGTCCTAAATACACGTTCCATAAAAGCGCTTACGTAAAAAAGTGAACACTATTTCTGAATAACAAATAGAGGTAATGGCTGGTTGCAACAAGAAAAATTTTAAGGAACCCTTAGCGTTAAGTATTCCTTAAATCTCCAATGTAGCCAATCACATTGCATGTTTGGCCATTTTAAGGATTACTTAAAATTTTTGGTGTAACTGGCCCTAAGGAGAAATTGAGATTTAAAGCCAAAGCTAAATATTATCATTTTTTTAACCCTGCTGTCCCTCCGCATTTTTACGTTGCGTATTTTATTTCTGCAATCTGATTGGTCCCTATTAAGAAAAACAAATTTTCCCACCATTTTAATATTATATAGGTACGCAAAGAAGTAAAAACTTTGCGAACTTTTTGCGGATTTTACTAAAACGCGTGCTTAACGTAACCTATTTAAATTGAAATTAACCTTTGTTGTCTGTGCTGGGGTTGCTTCGTGTGTGCATTAAAATCAGGGATAATTATTAAAATTATTATTGTAATTATTTATTATTATTGTAATATTTGAACAACTTCTTTAGATGTGTCCGCGATTTTCGGGAGCGTATTTTTAATCCGCTAGCAGAAGAACGTGAGTGGTCAGTCGGCTTAAGAGTGCAACCCATATTTTGTAATTTTTTTGCATAATATAACATATATTGAGTTGGGATAATAATATGTTAATTTGTGCGTTTTTTTGTTAAATACTGTTAAAATATTTTAAATTTGAGTTGTCAATTTCTTAAAAATAATTTAAATAACTATTTAAATTCTACAATAAAAAAAAATCCAAACTAAATTGAAAAAAATATTTTTATGACTTTTTATAATGCCCCAGAACAAATAATTTAATGATTTCCCCAAAAAAACGGTATTAACAGATATGTTACTTCATTCTGAAAATAATTTGATCAATAATTCGTTCGGCAGGCTGTAAGACATATGACCCTCTATGGCCTTTGAAAAATGAACTGTATTCATTGAGTCAATGAGTAGTCTGAAAACTCATGTTTTAATAGTCCTAAAACCTAAACGTGTTTACTCTGGCTAATTCGGAGTTATGTACCCCTATAGTATCGTAGATAAAAGGTTGCTTTTAAGATTTAATATAAGAATTTGAGCCTTTATTTAAAAATTTTCTATACCAAAACCCTTGAAATAAATACGTTTACTTGACATAAATACATATGTCGTTTACAAATTTGCTTGGTAAGAAAAATTATTTTGGGGGGGTAAATCGTGAAAACTATACCACTGCCTTCCCAAAAATCAAAACAGCTGCAGGACTGGGTAATGAAAAAAAAAACATTTTCCGAAGGACCATTGGGTTAGAATGACCAAATTTGATTAATTAAATTTTTGGCAAATAAATTTAGAGCAGAATCATTTTTGTCCAAAATATCATTTTTAAATTTGCATTGATTGAATTTATCTTTTACCATCATTATTATTTTTATAGAATACGGACCGGTGGAGGGACATAGCCTTTAATCATAGTATAAAAAATAAATAGTATATTCTTGTAGCTATGCCTTTATTAATAGAATGGAAATGAAAGAATCCTTTAAAACATTTTTTAAGCTGTTTAAAAAAAAATAGTATAAAGTTTTTTTTTCAAAATCCCAATTTAACAACATTGTGGACAAATCACAATGGATTTAAAAATAAAATTAACCTTTAATTAGGTTCAAGTCGTTGCTTAAAAATTTTTATTTTACATGGAGTTATCATTTAAATATTAGTCATTCTATATATATTTCATCAACCTTCGTACAGAACTTTTTTAAAAATTATATTAAAAATATTTCAGCGACTCGTAACTTAAAAAAGACCTAGAAACATAACCATGCGCCTATGCTATAAAAATATGTCAAGAAAAAGCAAGTTCTTGGGTCACGAAGCGTTACGAAGAAGAATGGGTTTTACCTCAAAATTTAGCTTTCCTCACGTTTTCTTACTAAGCCCATTGAGACCTAGACTGCGGGCGAGACCCTGTAAGGTTCAGCTTTTGCGCTTACTTTTTAAGATGGAATTTGAGAAAAAAAAAACATATTTACTAATTGATACAAAAACTGAAATTCCCTTAATCTTTCTAGACATAAAAAACAGTCGAGTTATATTTGGGCTGGACTTATGGCTCCCGTTTTCGACTGACGGATCAGTCATTTGATCGAGTCGCAACGGCAAGGTATATCAATGAAAATGTGTAATCAGTTACAGCGCAGAGCGCGTGACCGACTATCAGTTCTGCATTATATTTGATCATACATTTTCATTGATATAGCTACGTTCGACCGATGTCAGCGCTGACCGTCGATCGAGCACTAAATCCAGCCTTAGACGTCAGTTATCCAGTTATTAATTCTAATTTTAAGGTTCCTAAGAATGATACTAAATTAATTTTAATTAAACAAAACTGTAAATCTTCTATTAAACAAAACTGTAATTTCTAAAAAAAACTTTTTTAGGATTTTTTTTACTGAAAGCATGAGACATGATATTTTGTGGTCTCTAGGTCCGGTAGGAATTTTTAGAGACGGGAATATTTCATTATGTTAATTTTTTAACTAAAAACTAGAATATTTTTTGTAGCTAATAAGTACTTATAGATTTGTTTTAAAAATTTAAAGATTTTGTTGAATTTGACTAAGGTTTTGTTTTCTTTTTTCACCACACCCGTAGCGCGTATTAATAGGCGAGGCCGTTAGACCTACAGGTATTGGGCCATATCATAAAAACTACTAAATCAATTTTGATAAAATCTTTATTGTTCCCTAAATAAAAGTAAATTTGAGCCAATAAAAAGGAAATGGTCACAATCTGATTATTAGTTTCGCAGAATTGCGTGGACAAATATACATACAATCCTACAAACAAACAATCATACATACATACATACATACATACATACTATAACATGTTAAATATTTGTTTGAAGATCCAGCAGGGTATAATATGTAAATATTTGCAATTCTAATAATATTACATACATACTTGACAAATTAATAACCTTTTTTTGAAGCCGGTTAAGAACAGTGTAAAAGACTAGAATGTGCAACCTAAAAACAGTGCAATAAATCAACATAAAAGGACACCTATATTATTAAATTTTTGATTAAGTTATAGACTACAATTTTAAGTCAGAATTAAATTGCTCATTGGTCTGTTAAACCAGAATGTAATGATCACATTTCCTAATTTAGATCGCAAATTTTGTTATAAGACTTAAATTAATTCTGTTATTAACTAAAATAAGTTTAAAATCATTTTTACTAAAACTTATCAAAAAAATCAGACGCTTAAAAAAACAAAATGTTAGTTTTCTATCGTATCTCTTCTAATTTTGTGCATTTTAGACTTTACGGAAAAATACGCAAGATGGCTATTTCATTTTTGTTAATTTGAGGTAAGCCACAAATGTGGTCTTTTTAGTTCTCTTTGGATGACACTGTATGGTACGTTTCACAATAATTTGATGATTTCTCGTTTTACCTGCTACTGTTAGTCGTAAAACCCAATATACTTTGGGTACCCGCATGTAGGTTCGAACTTAAAATTTCCTTTATTTATTATTGTACCTACTTTTTGGTATATTATGAAGGTTATAGGCAAATTGCAGGTGTTGAATATAAAGCAGAGTCTTTTGGTCTTAGTTCATCAGTGGTTTGGAGTTTGTCAAGGCATTTTCGTGTGTGTTATTAAGCATCCAAAATAGCTAACCTAAACCATTAATATTAGTAGGTAATCAGGACCTGTACCCTTTCAAAAGGTGCAGTGCCTACAAAATAGATGTTTGTCAGGAAACCTATTTATGACTGGGTTTTCTACTGAGGGTTGTAATTTGAATTTTATGGCGGTCAAGAAATCAATGAATTTACTGAAGAAATAGGTATGTGGGGAGTCATGCGAATCTTACAAATTATGTCTCTCTTCTTACAAAATGTCATAGTCAAGTAGCATATTTCTTAAGCTTAAGGGTTTTTTTTTCTTTTTTAGGTGATCTGCAAGTTTGTAAGACTTTATCGATTCGGTGCACCGACCTTATTTTACACCTGGACAAACATGGTCCTTTATTGCATATCTGGCGAGTATCCCAGAGAATATTTTGAAATAAACTTATCCGCCAGAAAAATATGGGACTCATAATGAACGTTTTACTGGTCTAAAAAAAGTAAAGCACACTTTTGGTAGGTTCTATAAATTTGAAGCCTATAAATATAAAATTTTTTCCCTTGGTAATTAGTTTTCCCCTAACAGCTAAAAATTTTGCAACTCTTTTAAGGACGGGTCATCCAATCGGGTCTATTTTTTTTTTATGACTGGAGAACAAAAAGGTTGCTGAGTTTCATTCCTCTTACATCATTGCTCCTCTGTGGCGTAATAAAGTCATATTTCTAGTTACTTTTCTTAGGTCGATTTTTCGTTATTGCCGCCTCTCGTGCCGCTTTTTATCTACCCTCTTTTTTTTATGAAAAATTTAGATGCCCTTTTTTACTTGTGGCCCGAACAAAGTTTTGGGGGGTTGAAATAAATTGAGAAACAGAGAGATAAGATCGCGTCTCATCAGTCAGAAGAATTTGGCAAGAATGGTCTGTTTAGAATCTAATAAACCTTCGAAATGTTTTTTAACATATACATTGTAAGCCCCAGTTGTGTCCACTATGTATTAAAGTTACTAAAGAGTACATAAATCATTCTATTAAGATCTTTGTCTTGAAACTATTGACCCAAAAAAAAACAAATATTTTTTAAAATTTTTACAGGATGTTGCTTTTTTCTGGGTCATGACTCTTTAATGCCTCCTGACTTTTTTCCGTCGCCAGTCTTTTTTTAATTAAAAGAGTTAAATTTTTCATTGTAATCTTGTTATTTATTAATTTTTTTATTATTTTACACTGGTTAAAAGTTAGAAAAAATATATTTAAATGCTGCTAAGAAAATTTGTCACAATTTGGAATTCATAAAATACTTGTTAGTTGTTTTTTTCTAAAAAAAAAACTACTTATTATGGTCAATTTATGTATATTAACTCCAGGAGGTTGTGCGCTAAAGTTGAGTTCAATACCGTAAAAAATGTAAGGGTTTTTCCATATAATTTGGCATGATTTTGAAGGTATTATTTAAAGGAATACAAAAAAGTTGCTTTACAAAAGTATGAGGATTTTATATAAAGACTTTAGATATGACATTAAGAAAAACAACTGATGATCGAAAAATAGAAAAATCGGGAATAATATATTTTTTTGAAACACCCTGTAATTTATTAAAAACATAAAATTTTCGCCTTTTCAAAAATATGTAATATGTCTGTTTGGATAAGCAGTTTTGTAATTATTTGATTTTAAATTTTCATTTTATATGCAATGGAGCACCCCTTCTTACGTCTAGTAAGCCGTGAAAGCTAAACAGAACTTCTATGTTGAATCCGGCTTGGCCAAGGATGACGACAGATAATAAAACAAATGAATTGATGTAATATAAACAAGACAAGTGCATTCACGTCGTAATAAGAGTAGTAGGTAATTATTTTTTTCTTTGAGTACAATGTACAAAATTTTTTTTGTTATCTTTTGTCACCCTTAAGGGGATTCTTGGTTCTGTTTTTTTACGGCTATTGACCTAAAAACGGGCCCCATTATAAAAATGACAATTTAAAGTCGTTTTAAAAACTGCGTACCCAAATATAGGCGTGAAGATTACACAGGCCCACAAAAAGGGTGTGCTGGGGGGATGGTTTTTCTGGCGTATTTTTTTCCGTAAAAGAATCTGGGTCGAAATTGAGGGTCAAGCAACAAAAAAATTAGAAAACCTCAAAAAACCGACACTGTACATTTACCGACAGAAACCTGCTATTACGGAATGTTTGGTCTACGACTATATAAACTAAAAAAAGGGAAAAAAATATGGATCAAAAAAAAAGTTTTTAAATTGTCCATGAAAAAGGTATATAACATTTTTGATAAGATAAATAATAAAGGAGATATAAACGAAAATGCAATTTTTAATACTAAATCATTTATTTTATTCATTTGAATCCCAATCACTTAAAATTTGCAGAATTTGCATTTAAACAAAAAGGTTATATAACTTAAATTAAAAGTCTTTTAAAAATAAATTGTTTATGTCGATTATTTGCTGTTTGACCCTTAATTTTGACTTTAGATTCATGTTTACTCCAGAAATTCCCGACACCCATCACACACCACTTACTTTTTTTTGTGGGCCTGTGTTATGGTCACTGCAACTTAAAAAAGCAATAATAAAAAAAGCTAGAAAGAAGATCTCGACTTTGACATATTATACAACTAATGCACGTGGGTTAACGATTTTTTTTAAAAGGCAAAATTAAACCAACTTTTATACGGGGGTTTTCCCTAAGTAAATATATATATATATATATATATATATATATATATATATATATATATATATATATATATATTATATATATATATATATATATATATATATATATATAAAGGGCCCCCCAGACCTTTTTCCCCCAGCGTTTGTTCGAAAACGGTTCTCAAAAAATTGTTTAGATAAAAGGTGTTTCTTTTAAAAGTAGATTCTTAAAATTAAAATATAACATATACAGGGTGTAAATAAGCTAATAGATGTAATTTTTTTTTTTATAATGGAACACCCTGTATATTTTCCATTTTTTAAACTCTTCTATTTAAATTTTACATAAATTTGCCTTTTTTATATCTATCTTTGGGGGTTTTCCGGTTTTTTTTAAGTGATTTATGTTTTATTAAAATTTTAAATTCTTTTCCCCACCTCTTCGTTACGTTGAATTCCTTGGGGACCCCCTTTCGATCCAGTTTGACAAAAAATGTCAAAGATAACCGAAAAATTTTAATTTATTAAGTATCCCCCCTTTATACCTTTTTGGAATACGTAACATGTTGCTAGTTTATGGAAAGTGTCCAAAAAAAGGAAAAAGCAAGCTTGGAAACCCTTTAGAGAACTACCCCATCCCCAAAAACATTTGCGAATTTGGGAAAAAAAACTTCAACGGGTGCTTTTCCCAGCCCGGGGCCCATTGGGTCCTGTTAAGGGAAGATAAATTAAAGTACCCTTTTTTTTTCTTCCCCCAACCATCAATTGAACAATTTTAATGAGAGGGTATTACCAAATCATCAGTTCAACTTTTTTTGTAGATAATTTTTACCTACAAAATTCATCTGGTACAAAGTTTGCTAACACTGATTCGACAGGGATTAATTCATTGCAGGATATCTGTGGAAAAGTGATCCGAACTTTTGACACAAATTCTATGGACAGACAACCGATTTCATAACAATGGAATTTTAAATCGACATAACATATATTGGGCTGTACAAAATCCTCACTGGGTACGGAACTTTTCCAAAATATGGGGTAAATTTTGGGGGGGAATTTTAAGGCCGGATAATTGGTCCGTATTTTTATGAAGGGACATTAAATGGAGAAAGGTTTTGAATTTTCTTAGAAATATCCTCCGGGGAATTTTTGAAGATATTCCACTGCATGACTATCTAAATATGTGGTGGCAACGGGGTGGAGCCTCGCCCCCAACCAGTTGAAGTATCATTTTTTTTTGGGCAACAAATAGGAAAGGGGTGGGGGAAACGGGGGAAATCAGGTGGCCAGCTAGGTCACCTGATTCCCTTAGCTTTTCCTTGGGGGCCTTTAAAAAAAAATTGTTTTTGAAAAACCAAACCTTGGAAGAATTAAAAAACAGTATCTATTGCCTCCCAAAAAATTACGAGAAGTTCTTATAACTCCGCACAGAATTTTGAGAAGATGTCAGTTGTGTCAAATTGAAAGTGGTCATCAATTTGAACATCTTTTTAATTTGTTAGACTATTGTAATTTAATAAACCGTTGTAAACTTATTGCTTTTTAAACCAAAGTAATTCCTAAACGAAAACTTTTTAAATAGATATAGGACATAGTAAAAGATTAATGTAGAATTAATAGAGGAGTTTTAAAATGGGGAAAAATAAGGGGTGTTGCATTACAAAAATAAAAGTTATATCTATTATCCATTTAGGCACACCCTGTATATGTTATATTTTAAATTAAAATCTACTTTTAAAACTAAACACTTTTTTTCTTAAGGAACTGTTTTCAACAAATCCTGGGGAAATAGGTCTGGGGACCCTGTATATATATATATATATATATATATATATATATATATATATATATATATATATATATATATATATATATATATATATATATATATATATATATAATAATACAAGTTTGGTGACACTCAAAAAGCACAATAAAGATTATTTCTGGCTCGAAAACAAGACCGGCGTGGTAATAACTTACATAGACTGCCAGCTTTCTGTGTACTAAAAACCAATATTATAATACACAAACTACACAGCCCGCCTTCATTTTAATAACAAATCCTCTATTTTAATATCCTTTCCCGTCTAGAGGAGAAATAATAATCACTATGCAAGCTGTTATGGCTGTATGATATCGTCTGGACTCACACTCCGCGGTTTGTTTTCTTAATATTAGAGATTCGTCTAGTAAATGCATAGGGCTGTACAAAGCAAAAGTATATGAAGATTAAAATGGAACGATGATAAAAACACCAAAAATGATTTTCGTAAAAGGTAAGTTGACTAAAATGAAAGTGATTTAAAGATATACATGGTTAAAAAAAATAATATTATAATTTCCACTGATGGTTTATAAGATATTTAAGCGTTTATAAAACACTTATTGCGTGATTTAATTAAAAACGAAGGCACACTTTTGGAGATTTAAGTTAGTCTTATTCTTAAAGCTGTAAACTGAAAAAAGTGTGATTAAAAAAAACGACCGCAGGCGTAGTATGCTTATTATGTGTTTGTCTTTTAGTTATTGTCAGCACAGTGCCAAATTTTCTAGCCATAGTAACATCGCACGTACTAATCACCAAAAAATGGGTGTTAAAAATTTTGATTGCCCAAAAACTTTCCCATTTAAATTGAGGAAAGATATAGCGAATATATCGCGAATCGCTAGGTGTATCATATTATTATAAGCATTGAAGCTAAATTTTAGATTTAATAATTTCAAAAATACGTTATGTATTTCAAGATATAGTATTGTTATGCTTTTAAATTCGAACTATTTTATTTTTATTATTTTTTTATCCAGTGCATGAGGGTTAAAGCAACACGTATTTAACGTTTTTAGTATTGGTATTTTATTTTATTATGGAACCATTAAAACGGTGCATAATTCGTTTCTGTTTGGCGTACAAAGCAAGAAAAGGTCCCGCAAAATTTGTGTACCAGTTGCAAATTTGCAGAGGTGTGAAAGTAAAGCAAGGCAATTTTTTTCTTGCAGTTTTCGATATTTTTTAAATAAAATAGAAATATGCAGCCCTATGTGTAATTTGTTAAAAATATCTTTGACGGTGTAAAGTTCTAAAGACAATCGCGACTTTTTTCATTATGATAAACATGCCAAATATAGATGCTAATAAAAGGATAAAATAATGAAATAAAGTTTTATATTTGGCTAGGCAGCAGGTTTAAGTTGTTTTTGTGTGTGCATGCCTTGGCTAATTATTAGCTGTAAATTAGGTGTTTAGAATACGTGTGTTCCTGGCGATTCTGGCAAGTTTTGTTAACAAACATGAATCCTTTACAGAACAGCTGCGATTTGCATAAGGTTTTAAACGTTTAAAGTTAAATATAAGTACATTTTAAGGCACAATTAAAGATAATTGTTGATTATACATTTAGCAACTTTAATAAAAGTTTACAACTAAACAGAAATTGTATGCATTTGCCATTTCACATGTTCGATTATTTAAAGAAACTCTAGGAAATATGGTATGAAAAATGGACATACGGATTGTGCTTTTTTTTAATTTCAATTATACTTAGGATTGTAAAATTTATTAAATGGATTAATAATCTCTTAAATAAATTTAAAAGCAACGAAAAGGGATGTGAAATTCATATACAATCCCTTTTTCTTAATTATTTTTACAATTAGAAAATTACCTAAATATACACATTTACTTTAAAAAAAACCCAAGACGTAATTATGTAATCCTCTCAGAAACTAATTCAGTTAAGTACCTCAACTCAAGCCGATAACTTGGTCTTAATTAAAATAATAGTTCCGCCTTTTCCCTGAAAAAGAAAAGCAATTATTCAAATTTCTACGATGTGTCCTAATGAAAAAGCGACTTTTTTTCTTATTAGACCTTTTATTAAAAAGAACAGATAAAAAGTAAGAAAAAATATTGCAAACAGCTTAACATTATGAGAAAATTAAACGAAATTAAATTAAAATATTAAAAGTTAAAATATATATTTAAAATTTTCGCCCTTGGAATTTTAATAAGTTTAATTTTATTTTAAAAGTTAAAAAAAAATAGTTTTTTTTTTTTTCATTGTGGGTCTGTCTGTTTGTTGGAAAATAATTTTAATAAAAAGAAAATTTTTAAAATTGATGTATTAAACCAGAAGAAAGAACCATTTGAGCAAATGTTTTTTTAAATAAAAAAATTTTAAAATTTTTTTTAAAAATTTTAATTTTTATAAATAAAAAAAAAAAATTAAAAAAAAAATTTTTAATTTTTTTTAAATTTTTTAAAAAAAAAAAAAAAATATTTTTAAAAAATATTTAATTTTTTAAAATTTTATAAAATAAAATTAAAAATTTAAATATATTATAAAAAATAAATTATATTTTTAATTTTTTAATTTTAAAAAATTATTAAAATTTATATTATTAATAATAAAATTTTAATTTTTTAAAATTAAATTAAATTTTTTTTTTTTTTTTTGTCTCATGGCAAATTTCAAGATTTTTCGATATTTTTGTCCATGAGTATACATTATATTTTTAAAATATCCGTATATCGACGTTTATGTAAAATGAAAAGGGTGTTAATAATGTTTTATTTAAGTTTCTTATGAATAGAAAGTACTGTAATTGCGCAAAAGTTAGTATTTTTAAAATTCTTCAAGCTTTTTGGTCCCTAAATTACGAAATATATTATTTTTGACTGTTTTAGAAGTATTTAAAATTTAAATGGGTTAATTTTACCTATACAGTTTAGTTGTGTAAGTCGGTAACAATCGTAGTAAAATACTTTTATTTCGGAGAAATAAACCAAAATAATCCAGTATAAAAAGTGCTTTTGCGGGGATTTTATTTAACACGAATTGCGTGCGTCTCTAAAATAAATAAACATTAGTTCAGCCCAACAAGAGCTTTAGAGGATATCGCACCCCATGTTATTTTAAAACATTTCTGAGTTTGGACCAATGCTTAACCGTTGCGTTGTTGAAATAATAACAAGAATAAATATAGAGTTTTGCGATGGGATTTAAAGAAATTACTTAAAAAATATTTGTCAAAGGATATATTAAGGGTATACAAATTCTGTGGAAAATGGCTTTGGTTTAAAAGATTTTAAAATATATAACTGAAAAAAAGTAAATAATTTACATTCTACTATCGCAAGAAGTGACTCAAAACTCACCCTTTTGAATAGAGGCCCAAAACACAAAAGAAAACATACGTATCCATAACCAATAGTGCTGATTCCGTCAAGATTCCTAACAAATATTATTAAATTTGTATCATATGACAGAAACGACTTCCTTGAGTTCTTTGACGAATACTAGATCATTGCTCTTTAAATACCTAAGACCTAAGCTGTGCTCCTAACCAAACTTTGTTTCTAAGATATTTCACCTAAACTTTGTGTTTAAACTATTATTTTTCTTTCTAATCGACGAATATCTTTTTTTTCATGTTAAAAAGAGGAAATTGTCTTTACGTATGCCGCAGCCGATGTTATTTGGTAGCCGCCAGTCATGTCGGACTACCCCAATTTCTAACCTGGTACTACCGACTAAAAAACCCTTCTTTTCTTTACCGTACACCTGCCATTAGAATCCGCTTTCGCATTGCTTTAGTAGGGGTGCTTTCTTTTGACTTTCTAGCCTTGAATATCTGTTAAAGTAGATGGTCACTGATCTGACTTTTAGCAAATAAATGCTTGCATATCTCAACTCAGTACTAACACCAACTCTTTTTCACAAACGACCTTCTCTCTTCCACTATTATTTCATTTTAAAGTTTTTCTAACTCCTGTCTCAAAGCCTGATTTGGAAAACAAGCGCAAGGTAATGTTAGTTATCGACTATAAGAAACTTTTCATGATTACTGGATTAAAGCACAAAAAATCTTTTAGTTTAATTTATTACTGACACAAAAATGTGTTTGTTTTTGCAAAAAAATGTCCCAATTCTCACACCATTCTTATTTGAACCAGATATTTTCACTTTTCTTTTTAATATTTAAGTCTGTAATGCTTTTTTTTGCCCTGACCTCCATTTTTAGGTATATGTAGAGAGAAACCTTATACACTGAACAACAAAATTAGTGGGACAATAACAATTTTGACGTCGATAAAATATGCAATAATTTGCTGTTATGAAAGTGAACATAATATAAAGCTCTTGTATGCTATAGAAATAAAGTAAATCTTATATTAGGTAAGAACAAATTTCTCTAAACGTACTGTACTGCATCGGATATAGAATCGTAAGGAAGCCTTTAATATATTAAATTTGACAGCTATCAATAAGTAGAACAGCAGCTTAAGCGACGTCTTCTAGACTAATTGTCATTTTTACCTGAAAATTTTACAAATAATTATGGTAACACAATAATAGGAACCATGGACATTTCAAATGTATTAGGTTACTACTAAAGAAATATGAGTTGAGGCTTAATTTCAGATATAAGTTCATATCTACTTATGTCTCAAAAGTTCTAAAGGGTGTTTTCAAAATTACTGTACTGTTTTGCTTCCATCTGTATAACAACAAATTCTTGCATATTTTATTTACTTTGAAAATTTGGGGATCGAAAAAATAAATTTAGTCACAGTTTGTCTTATTCTTTATTTAATTTGGTGCAATAATAAAATGGTTACTAGAAATTTAACAGATTTTTTGTCCTGTTAGTTTTGCTTTATAGTTTATTTATAAGGGCACCTGTTTTTTTAATTTTAATATTTATATTTGTAACATTTTTTAAAGTACTAAATATTTGATATAGTTATCAGCTTAACGTATTTTAAAACGAGTTAAAATGTGAAGAACAACTCAATTCAGCTAATTTTAAATATTAGGTGGTACTTTTAACGCCTTGCCAACTAATCTCTATTATTTTAAAATAACTAATAAAAATACAGCCACCAACGACTAAGCATTTTTAAATTTTTTTATAAAGTTGATATTTAAATAGCCATGAAAAACGTGCTACCGAAATTTATCATTATATTTAAGAATTCTTAATAACATTATTACCAAAAACTTTAAGACAATGTTATTCCAACTAAATTATCTTACATTTACTATTTAAATCAGTGATTCAAACAGCGTAACTTCGTTATTTATCTTTATATTAGCGAGGCTTTATTAAGCATTTGTCGTGTAGCAGGATTTTAAAGTGATCGTCCTATAGTCCTGTGACTGCGGCTTTGGGGTTGCTAGAATGAGCAAGAGGCAATGAAAATAAATAATCGGTTCATAGGGCTTAATTTCCTCTCTCCTGCTATTTTGAATCCTGCTGGGATGCACCGTGGGTTAAGAGAAATGTGTCCTAGAGTCGCAATAGGGGAATATGTAGGCTTAAAATGGCGAGGGGAAATCAAAAGTCGTTTTCGATAAAATAATTGGCTCTATGTAACAGCTACGTATTTGAGATTCAAATTAAAAAGCTACATGATTAAAATTTGGAAATATTAAATTTAAAATCAAATGTTTTTAAACAGATTCTTTCAGGTATATTGTTAGTTTTTTAAATGTTTTGTTTTGTTTGGATGCCATAAAGGCTTGTGTAAAACAAAAGTACTAGGAGTACACGCCAAGGGAATCTTTATACAATAAGACCGCTTCCGCTTCGGTCGTGGTCCCGGGTTATAAAGACCGAGTAAGTTGAGCCCTATTTATCCTTCTGAACTAAAAAAAAGAAAAACCCCAAAAATCTTAATTTATCTATGTTTTGGTAGTATAAATACTTAACTGAAAATAAATATTAATTAAAAATAAAATTGTTAAATTTTTATAAAAAAATTATAGACTCCGAGAACGTTTTTTATTTTCTTTTCGTGATGTAATAAATGATATTAATCTTTTTTTAATGGTACCCTATTTTGCTTAATTAAAGTACCCCTGAGCCAGTTTAAATCCAACTTTTAAAAACGCGCGTGATTTCAAGGTTACCACGGTAGATCAATCAAAAACACAAGAAATTTAAATCCTAAGATGATATTGCCAACCTTTAACCTCGAATTTTGGCACATGTCAGGCATTTTAAGGAAAACAAATTATTGATCTGACATGATTAATTTAAAATGTCAAATAAAATATTACTATAAAAAATGTTTCAAAAGCTTCAAAAAAATAGCTTAAAGTTTTTGTGGATAACTGGTTTTTGAAATACTTGCTTTATTTCGAGAACTCGAGCTACGCCGTAGTGCTCGAAAAATCGCATCTGTTTTAAAGCCCTTAATATCCACTTTTAATTTAAAAACTATTAAAAAATAAAAAAGGGAGAGGGGTGTGTTAATTGATTTTAAGTTTTCCTGAAATTACTATAGCATCAAGCAAAGGTCACAATGTATTATTTAAAATAACTTATACTGATGCTACACAAATTATCCTAATTTTATAATATTTATGCACTTCCTTTTATTTTAATTTTTTTGCACAAGTTTTCTTTGCTAAAATACTAAAAGCATTTTAGTTTTTTATGTGGTTAGTATCAAATGAATGTTAACAAATTTTTAATTTGTGGAATTTTGTGTTTTTATTGTATGTTTGATGTTTTTTTATGCGTTTGACTAATGGTCCTGAAGTGTCACCTATATTAAACTTACAAGAAGCACAATGGATTATGTAAATAACATTTTTTGTACATTTGTGTATATTAAAAAAAAAATGTTATTTACATAATCCATTGTGCGTCTTGTAAGTTTAATATAGGTGTCACTTCAGTACTTTTGTGTATATTATATTTTTTTGACAGGAATAGAGCCTATTTCAGAGAGAATGAAAACACTTACCAAAAAATTTGCCTGTCGACCACTCAACTTTACAATCATAAAACCCCTCATTTTAAACTTCCCAGATAACTACACCAGGAGAAGACAGTATCCAGAAAAAACTGTATTTCAAACTTTAGTACACTATTATAGAAATAAACTTTAATCATTACTAATTTTCTTATATTGTCTCTAAAATTAGTTTTTTCGTTATTTTAAACACCCTAATCTCTGTTACCACTGCCGTATGTACATATATATTGTTTTTTTTTGTAAATAGCCTTGTTTTGTATGCCATAATTATAAATAGTTGGTTTAGAATAAAATAGGTTATTTGTAAAAACTAGCGGCTGAAAGACCTCGGTCGATGGCCTTTTGGACATTTTTTTTTAATGTCCAATAAAAATTGTTTAATAAAAAAAAATATATGTATATTTTTTGGTAAGGTGAGATCAAATAGTTATTTGTGTTTTAAAAATGGTACGAATGTTAAATTAAAATACGGACAGTAAATCAACCCGATTTTTAGAAACAATATCCAAGTACTGAAACAGGCAGATATTTAATTTTACAGCATCTGCTGCTAAGCAATAAAAAATTAAAAGACTAAATAAGCTTTCGATATCTAGTCTTCTTTGGAAGCCTTAAGAAACCTTAAATCCTTTTAAATACTCTAAATGGTACTTAGGCGAAAACTTACACTTCATTTAAACCCTTTTAAAAGCTTAAATTTAAAATCATCCAGAAGACAAGGTTAGAACTAAACCCTTAACGAAAGAGTAAGTGCTACACAATACGGAATTTAAGTAAAATTGTTAATTGACCCCTGACACGCCAAGTGGATATTAAGATGCTCGTTAAGATAGGCCGGAACGACGCCGGCAGCAGGCAGAAATAGCAGCAGAAAAGTTCCTGGATTCAGCAGGAAAAACTTGGCGCGCCTGACACGCCGCGTGGTTATTTTAAAAGTCATTAGGTAAAATTATGGGGTGAAAAGAAACGTTTTGGAAAAGGGAAAGTAAGTAATCTGTATGGGCTTAAAATATATGGAAATCTTATTGCCTAACTGGTTATAAAATTATCTTGTGTCAATAGTAAAAACAGCTTTTTAAATAATATAGCTATTTGAAAATTAGTTGACTTAAGTATTACTTTACTACTTTTAACAAATTAGGTTAATAATGAAATACGTGTTTGTCATTAACAAAGTTTATATGAAACTTGAATCTATCATTTAAAATTTAACCTATCAAGTTGTAAATTAATTTCATCTGCGTATATACGATTTATCCTAACATATCAAAAACGTGCTATAAAAATAATAAAATTATCAGGTAATCGTATTAGTCGATGTCATAGCAACCGCTTGTTAATTGTTGCTATTTTAACTTTTAACTAACACATTTTTGACGTGTTATTTTGTACCACAGAAGGTACTTAATTTAAGTGAAAAAACGTAATATGAGTGATTTTGATTCCGACTCTTCAGATATTAAATACATGGCGCAACACGTTGTTGATTCCCTACTTGCCGAAAAATTAGGAGAAACCTACGAATAAACCTAAGGAAATAGATTGGTGTAAAAGGACAAAAGATCAAGTATAGCAGAAACAAAAAGGTTTTCCTAGCATATTTTTAACAACTTTTGAAATTTAGTATAATATAGGATAGTATATTATTCTTTACTACGTCTATTTAATTGTATTTCTAAAGAGAAAATCGATAGATATTAACAAAGGAAGATACTGTCAAGTTTTGGTTGGAAGGCGATGATGAAACGTACTTTAAGTAACACAGAATCACACTCGATTGTGGGGTAAAGAAATGAAAAACGCATTAAAAATATATCAATAGGGATCAATATTTTCGGGAAGATTTTTTTGCAATATAGCATTATTTCTGGGTCCGTTGCTTGCATATTCGAAATCCGATTTAGTAACTTATTAAGAAGCATAGGGGTTGGCACTCTAACACAGTACCAGAAAGCTACATAGAAGATTTTAAAGAAAAATTGTCTTTCGATATTTTCGGTAACAATTCAAATGTGAATGTATAGCATAGCAAATTTAAGTATTTGGGAGACAACCTTGATTTCGTTAATGATTATCGTCTGCTGGAATAGGTTTCACAAATTGTTCAGATTCTTCATTAAAAGTTTACAATAAATAAATTTGAAAGATTTTTAAATATTAAACAATAAACTACAAAAAAAGTGGGTAAATTTCTGTTTATTTTTTTAATTTAAAAATTTGCGTGCTACTATGAATTCATATTAAAAGTTCCATTATAAAGGTCAATATGACCCCCGAGATGAGCATGCTAAGTATGCCAAAATAATACTGTCGTGGATTAAAACGTCAATGACACTATTTGACCAAAATCTTACTTGTAAATGTGTTTAATGTGATTATGACGGATTAATGTTTTTTTTATCTTGTTGTGTACTCGCCAGTACTGGCAAAGAATTTTTTGAATAAATTTACTGTTCTGATGCTCCGGTCTGGTTTATATTCGCTTAAGTATACCAAGAAGCTAATAAAGTTTTCAAAAAAATATTCTTAGAAAAGTCACTTACCTCCTGACAGTACATGGTTTTAAGGAGTATCATTTTAAAAAAATGAAAAGAAACTGTAAAATATTTACTCTGCGAATGCACAGTATTAACTTGCCAAATGCTGAGATATCTAAAGAAACTAGTCTTAGCGCGAGAAGTATTAAGACAACTTTCTTTTTGAAACGTTTTCAACTTTACAATAACTCGGGGAATTAGAGAGCCTATATTCCAAACGTAGGGTACCCACAAAAGTTTTTAGGTCAAAGTGAAATAGACCTTACCTGAGCCGAGCGATCTTATTCTCTACAATCCAACACAGTATGATCACTCACATAATGAAGGGATTTTAAATGTTGTGCAACACCGGAATCAATATAATATATACAAAGCTAAATGTTTTCCAAAATTTACCAGGAGTCTTTATTATGTCAATTGGCCCTAAATTCTAGAGTTATATAATTAAATAGTAGTTTTCGTATGAATAATGGGGAAAATTCAGAAGAAATAGTTATTTGTACAAGATCCTCGGTGGCATTTCCAAGTTGTTTGAATGGTGTCGTAAAACGCATGTTTCGATACTTGGATATTGTCGACGGAACTGGAAAAATGGCTTAGATTATCTTAGCTCAGAAAAGTTTTAAATTAAGCTGGGTATATTTGTCGTCTTTCACTACAACCTTAAGATGTTTTGCGGTTCCTCTAGCTCTTTTCCGACAGTACACGGGCTTCTGAGTCTTCCTAACCTTAGCCTGCAATGTGCCTTACATTGGTACTATGTATGCCCAGGTGTTTCTTCCCTCTTCTGACAAAATTCTGCATTGGCAGTTTTTCGCCAGAGTTCTTTTCACGTGCTTTTTTAGGCTATAATATTGCGTAAATTCACCCAAAACTATCCTTACTCTTTTGCAGCTATGATTCAGCAGGTTCTAAGGTACACTTCGCCGAAAAACATTTAAACAACTTTCGATGGATGAGACTACCAGAAATCTGGGTCCCACTATCTCCATTTTAAGTTTTCTTTTGCCAATTTGTTGGCCTCATTTCCTGGGTAGCTTTCATGGCACAGTAATTTGTTTTTTTTTTTGGTATGATGGCCTTACAAACTGGTATATTGGCCACGAAAGTTTATAGTGTATAATTAAATATTTCTATAAGGGTCATAAAAAGAATAAAGGTCAAAGTTTATTTTATTGCAAACATATGTTTGTGTGCAATGTATATTTACTATTATTCAAAAGGTAATATAACCAAATAGATCAGGAGAGTAGGATAAATAGGAATTAAAACAGGGACACACGCTTCTCGCCCAGGGGTCTATCAGGGCATTTTTAAAAAACATACAGTGTGGACCCGGATTCAAGGGAAATACATTTATGGTAGAAATGGTTCTGGTTAGACATGATCTGTAGTTTACGTTATATTGTTAATTTTAATGTACTATTGATGAAAAGATAAATTTCTTTAAAGATTTTGGGATTATTTGATATTAAAATGTAGGGCATCCATAAAGGGTTTAACATATTATTTTTATTAAGGTAACAAATAAATTCATCAATTTTATCCTTATGTAAAGGACAGATAAAAAGTAGGTGGTTTATATCTCCAAATTCTCCGCATGGACAAAATGGATCTGGTTTAACACCGATTTTGTGTAGATGAGCAGGAAATCTTCCATGGTTTAGTTTTAATCTACTGATAGTTGACACTATTCTTCTGGGGTAGTTCGCCTTTTGAAACCATTGCGATGTAGGAATGGTAGGGTGAATTTTAAAATAATGTGTGTTTGTTTGTCTTCCATAGGCTTGCCATTCCATATTCCATTTTTGAAGTGTACATATTTTAAGTTCGTGGATTAGGTCGGGTATAACCAAGGAAACATCCATTATAGAGTTGTCTTTATTGCTCGTTTTGACAATTCTGTCAATTTCCATATTGCCCTTTATTCCTGCATGTCCTTTGGTCCAGATAAAACTGAATGTTTTATTGGGATATTTTGAAAGTATACATTTTATTTTTGAGATGTAGAGATGTGGGAAATTAACTTTAGAACTACTAAAGTTTTCAATTTTCTTTAAAACAGATTGTGAGTCCGTGCATATAAGAAAACTTTTATTATTTTGTTGCACAGCCCATGTCATTACGTAATATATTGCAGCAGCTTCGGCCGAAAAAATGGATACGTTTTGATTAAACATATATCTTTCAGAATATTTTATTTTAGGAATATAAAATGCGCCAGCGACTTTGTCCTGATCTTTGGTACCATCAGTGAGATAAATAGAGTGTCAGAGGAAAAGATGATACTGCTTTATTGAAAGTTATATGACATGTACCTTCCGATGGATATGTGGGTATATAAATGGGCGGTTTTATAAAAATGGCTTGGTAACTTATTTCATAAATATTTTGCGCTTTTGGAGAATTTGTCGATAGAAAATTTTTATTTTTGCATTCACCGTAAGCAATAGCCAAAGCGGGTGTATTTTTTTTATCCCAATATTTTTCTGTCATACTGTATATGTATAAGGCATAAATTTTGTTTAATAAGGGGCTATTTGCAGAGTGTAGTTTAAGAATATATTTTGCAGCTAAAAATTCCCGTCTGCACCATAAAGGAGGTTCTAATGCCTCCACCATTACAGCCGCATTTGGAGATGATTTCATTACCCCCAAGCATATTTTTAGTGCTTTAGATTGGATTCTATCTACTTTTTAAAGTAATTTTGTTGTTTAGTTCAATTTCCTTTAAAAAATATATACAATCCTTAATGAGTTAAACATCTAAAGAATCCCGGTATTCCCGATACCGATCTTAAAGGCTTATGCATATTTTTTTTCATGTAGGTTTCTTAGAAAACAGTATTTTAAAAGGCATTTTGCCTCAAAGATTTTACTTTACAGTTTTTAGTTATTATGTTTTTATTGGCTAACGCTAAATATAGTTACTACCAAACTTCGGACCATAAAATTATTTATAAATTAACACCTTTCACGACAGTGACTGATTTATAAAAAGTCAGACAGGAGAAATGGTGTTTTTGAAAAAATTGACATACGCTCATTTCTGAAAAAATTTCCCATTTGATTGTTTTTATATATTAGTTATATATTGTCATTAAAGGATACATAACCTAATAGTCAGCTGCGATTGATTACATCAGTTAGATGGCGTCCACTTTTGTCCACGCATTCCTGTAGACAAGTACGTAGGAGAAATAGTCCATTCTCCTCTTGAGCATGTCACTACATGCATGTGACTAATTTTTATGGGGCTACTTAAAATCCAAAGCTTTTGTAAAGAACCGGCGTACTTTTAAAGCTCCTTTTGAAACCACAACGCACGAAATTGTAATTTGTTCAAAAATATGCGTGTGTCAATTTTTTAAAAATATCGGACCTCTTTATCGGATCCTGTACTTACATCATACTGAGTTAACGTATTGCTGTAAAGTTTCAAATCGGTTATTTATAATACTTAAAAGAAGTAATCCATATCGTATGATATAACCAACGTAAAAAAACGAGGCAAATCAAAAACTTATACCTTGTACGTCATTCCTACCTCAAAAGTTTTAGGATATTGAAGTGTATAAAATTTCATAGTTTCTATAAATAACTAATAATATTTTAGTATTTTTAAGGCGGTAAAAATTTGGTTACCAAATATAAATTGAACATATAAATTTTGGAACAATTAAAAAAAAAATATGTAGCAGGCAACCATCTACAAAATGTAAATTGAATTATATTTTTTGTCAAATCTTCAGCTAACGATATAAATACCAATATTTAAATTTCTTTTTTACGACAGTATATAAACCTTTAAAATTGACGATGTGTTAATTTATCAATTAAAAACAGTTTTATTTAAGTTACTTCCTTAATAAACGTAATATACTAGACCGAAAACTACCATTTTCTGGAAGATTACGCTTAGGAAAAATTAATATTAATAATAGTTATCTGGAGAAAGTGCACAAATACCTGTGGATAGCAGATTTTAGAGTTGAGAACCTATAAGAATAGAGAACTAAACAAGTGAGATGTTAAGGACTTAACTAAATCGATTGTAAAGGAATCCATAGCAGTAGCACATCATATTGGGAGGTACTAGGAAAAAAAATACAGCCACTATTTTTTTTATACAAACAGATTAATAAATACTTGGCTTAAAAATTAAATCCAAGTTCTGGTGATGTGATATTGTCGTTCTTGTCAACGCAGTAAGAACATGGTAAAATTATTCCTCCTTTCTTTAGTATGGGAGGAGAATTGGTAGATTATTTTATGAAAGTAACAAAAATGTGTCGTTAAGGCATTAAATTAAGAAATATTTTTAGTGTTCAACAAAATAAAATAAAATAATTAAAGATGTACTCTTTGGAACATACAAGGTGTTTCCTAAGAAATCTAAGGTACTTAGAAAGGTGAAAATGTTTGCTTTTTCAAATACAGGGTGTTTTACTTATTGGTTTCTTGTATCTATCGGGAAATCGAAATATATTTATTTTTTCAACCTTATAATGCTCACAGTGTTTATTAGTTTTAACATGCTAATAATAATTGTTTTTTATTATGGTTATACCATGTTACTAATTATTCTTAAGGCCATTGTACATTTCGAAATAAAATTATTATTTTTCATGCATTTTTAATAAAGTACCTTTTTCTCCTAAACGAAGCTGCAACTAAAAAAATTTCAAGAAACATCTTATGTCACGTATTAAATAAAAATTACCAATAGGATTAATAAATTTAAAAATATAAGTAGGGTGTTTATATTTTTAAAAATATTAATATACTAGTGCCCACGCCTCTCGTAAATATATTACATTTTTATTTATAAATTTTCTTATAAACTCAAAGTTTAAAGTTTAAAAATGAATCAATTTAATGATTACAAAACAGGGAAAAAATAAATTAAACACTTGTATTTAGGATTATTATACTATGTATCAATATAACTTTGTCTAAAACCTTAGGATTTCATAATTTATATACTTATAAAACCTATTATAATGTGAATCCAAAGATTATTTTACCTTGAGTATTTTTAATTAACTAAAATCAAGTGTTGTTTCATTATATGCCCAAAATGTATCTCCCATTGTTCACGGTCAAGTAAACGATGTTGATATTTAAGAGCCCAAGTCTAAGCTCCCGAAACTGCATAATGTATCTTAGTCTACCTAAACATTCCTTTTAGATTCTAAACTGCTGGCCTACCCCGAAGAAGTTTTATTAACATAACGTACTATGCTAACTGTTATGTCCTGTATCAAACGGCGGGGCTGGGATTCGGACCCGATCGCCGGCGCGGCGAGCCAAGGCTCTGACCACTACGCTATCGGACAGACAACACTAAAACATGTTCTCTTATAAACACTGCAAACGTTTAAAGTTTAAGAAAATAAAGACATTTCAATTTTCCAATAATTACAAAAAAGGGAAAAGAATAAAATTAAACACCTTGTATTTTGGAAAGAAGACATTTTTCGACATGTATCAATATAAACTTTTTGTCATAAAAACGCTTGAGGAATCATTCTCATAAATATTTTATATTACTTAGAAAACATCTATTATAATGTGAAATCTATTTTAGAGACTTATTTTACCTTTGCATTATTATTTAATTAACTAAAAGTCAAGTGTTTGTTTCATTATATGCACAGGGGTATGCAGCAATGTAATTCCCTGCCCATCCCCATGCACAGCAGGTAAGTAAACGATGTTGATATTTAAGAGTAGCCCAAAGTCTAAGCTCCCGAAACTGCATATGTAATACTCTAGTTCTACCCCTAAAACATTCCTTTGGCTACGATTCTAAACTGCATGGCCTACCCCAAGAATGAAGTTTCTATGGTAACAACAATGCAACGTAACTATGCTAACTGTTAAGTGGTCACTGTTATCAAACGAACGGATCGGCAGTCGATTTAATAATGACCCTTGTAAAGCTTTTCATCGTCTTTTATAGTAACGCAAAAAATGATAGGCACTGAGCCATTCTGTGATATCTCAGCAGGCCTCCTTAAACCACCTATTAAGAGGTAGACAGAGAATTTCAAAGCTGGTGGGTAAAAACACCAGGACAACGACAGGCAAAGCAGTTCATTAGACCTGCTTGGCCAACTTTACCTCGGACCTACTGAGCCACAGTCGTAAAGTCGTAAGGATAACGGTAGGTCAACTAACAGGACATTGCAAACTTAACAAGCACCTGGAAAGAATAGGCCTGGTGGAGTATAGCCTGTGTAGGTTCTGCCAGGAGGCTGAAGAAACAGCCGTACATGTGTGGTGCCACTGCGAAGCATTATGTAGGCTTAGGTTTACTAGGCTTGGTGAGGAAAAGTCAAAACCGGCAAGATATATGGAGTGGCCAGTGTCAAGACTCTGGAGTCTAGTTAAGAAGACGGGCCTGGACAAGGTACTCTAAAGAACGATAGGAGAAACCACAATAAATCTGGTAAGTTGCAGTGGTGGAGGTCATTTTTGCCATCTCCGTGGAAAATGGATGACCCCGTCCTCAAAACACTTTACAATGGTCGTCAAAATGGAAAAAATGAAGGCAATGTTTCAAATAAATTATTAATTTTACCTTTTTTTCTATTTAACCTTGAAATAAATCTAACAGGATTGGCTCAAACGGACCCCGAATTCGGATTTAGCTACCCAAAATACCAAAATATACCATGGTGGGACCCGAGATCAGACTACGGTTTTTTTCTCGATTTCACATCAAAAATGACCTTAACCCTGACGTGATAGTCAAACGGACCCTGGATTCGGATTCAGCCACACAAAATACTGAAATATACTATGGTGGCATCCCGCAATAAGACAACTTTTTTTTGGGTGCCGGTGTAATTGTGGACACATTCTAAAAGTATTGGGAAGAAAGATGCAAACTCGCAAATCAGAATAGTTTAATGCAGTTTATTAATAAAAAACACGTTTTTATTTTTCCTTTTATTGATTTTTTTAGTTTCATCGTGGACTCAATTAAAATTTCTAAAGAATGTTAATGCGACCCTAATGACAATAGCATTCTCTTTGTTAAATTTTCTGAAAAGCAGCGAGTTTTAACTTAATTTAACAAAAGCTTTAATATCACATCGTTGTGATTTATTAATGGCAGCAAAGTCAACTTCAATACCACCCATTTAGCGTGGAGCGTACATCGCGCCTACTACGAGTATATGCATGAATGTTAAAATATCTTCCTTGCCGAGGGAATTTTAAATTGGGGCAATTTAACTTAAGTTTAAGTCGCTTCCTTCTTCTTGTAGTATTATTAAAGCAATTAATTGAAAAGGGGTAAGCCCTAAAAGTTAACTTAAAGTTATACGCCTGTGTTATAAGTAATAATTTCCGATACTGTATAAAAGTTTTAGAAAGACATTTTCAACATTGCCAGTTTATTTTTTGCTACTTTAGGTATATATGCAAATTTGAGGGTTATTGCAATGCAAATTTCATTATAATTTAAAGTGTATAATCTTTTAAGGATCTAAGAAACTGTTCTGTCTGTGTAAGCTACTAAAGGAGCAATGGAATTTATAATTGTTATCCTATCCTATATCCTATTCATAAGCATCCTGGCAGACCATTGAAATCTGACAGATTATCCCCTGTATAATATGACTTGACGCTGTCAGTTTTTGATGTTGTTGTTTTATGTTTTTGCTGTTACGATTCCTTAACAATATTTGTTAGAATCAGAACTGTCAATGTACTCCTAAATAGTACTTTAAGTACAATTACCAAGTTTATAATTTTTTAAAAAGTATTTCCAGTACAAGAAAAAGTACTCGTTAAAATGTACTTGCTTTTCCAAGTAAATTTAAAAAGTACTTAAAGTACTACCCAAGTATTTTACTTAAAGTAAAAGAAAGTACTTAAAGTAAAACAAAGAACTTGAAGTAAAACAAAGTACTTGAAGTAAACCAAATTAACTGAAGTAAATAAAAGTACTGGAAATAAAAGTAGTTTTACTTGACAAGCATTTTTTTTAACATCAAATTAAATGATAGCCCTAAATATATTAGCGCAAAAGATAATGTATACTTTGATAATTTAACGATTTACCTTACCTGTAAAGTCTGTTATTGTGATGTATTTATTGAGATTTTTAGCAAAGTTATTTTTTGTGAAATTTTTTCGAGTTTGGAGGTCCAATATTGTTTTTTAATTCGATCCGAATGCATTTTTTTTTATTTTAAAACCTTATGATCTCCCAAAATTAGTGATTAACCCAATATTTTCTGCAGTTTTACCCTTTTAGTAAATAAATATTTTTCTTTTTCTCTAACGACCAACGTGTGTTAAACTAATGCACGTACCCTTAAGTCATAAACCTTTAAGTATTATAAGTATTAATTAAAACAAGTTGGTTCTGTATTAAAAAAAATAATAAAGCTAGTGGAAAAGCTTAAAGAGAAAAAATGGCGAGATCATGATTGTGAAATAAAATTTTAAATACCGGTATCTTTAAATACAGTTAAAAACAAATAAAAAATATTTTCCAAACATTTTTAAACTAGTATTTATACAATATTTTGATGTTTTTTTTAAAGGTATTTAAAAATAATTATAATTTTACCATTCTTGGTGCACTTAACAATTGAATTGAGAGCTATAATGCATCCGAGTCAGCAAAGATCAGGCGATCTTCTTGTTTGAGCGATTATCTAACTTAAATAAAGTGGCGTGCTTAGTTGATTTCTTTTTTACTTTAAGTAGTTCTTATTTACTTCAAGTACATCGTAATACTTCAAATAATTAGAAAAATACTTAAAGTAATTTACTTGGTTAAATCATGTAAAAGTTTAAGTATTCCGACCTAAATTAATCAAGTACAAATACAAGTACTTTCTAATAAAAAGTACTTAAAGTAAAATTTTACTTGAAATACTTCAAGTTTTAACAACTCCTGTTAGAATGAATAGAAATTTTTGCAATTTAAGGTAATATAAAAAGCTCGTTTTACCAGAAAATTGATCAATTTATCTAAATCATTTTATTTCAGTTTATGCTTTAGGCAAAAATATATAAAAATATATCGATCATTGCTTTAGGTAAAACGATAAATGGTGCGATTGAATATGAAATTAAAAGACATTTTTTAAGTACAAGATATTTTGGCAGGGTTTTTTGACTAGCAAACTTTTTGAAATGCTGATATACTTGGTAATGCGTCCCAGATATACTTGTTAATAGTTTTAAGGATGTCTCCTATTAAAAAAAACTAACTATTTACTTTAAATAGAAAATATATAATGTCAAGGTAAGTTTTTTCCATTAAAAAAAATGAATTGTTTATATTTTGAAAATTTAAAACGCGATCAAATTAAGCGTTATGCTACATTTACAACCAATTTCAATTTCAATCGGAATTTGGAATTGCTTGCTTGACAAACGGAAAAACATAAAACCAGTCAAAATCGAACTTGCTGACAAGGTCAATCGTAAGCACAATTCACATTGGTGCAAGCGTCAAATTGAAAATTTCCAAATTTAGAAGTTATTATGTTAAAAAATATAAACAAAACACCTAAAATATTTTTTCTTTGCAAATCCATAACACGGTAACGCGGATATACCTAATTTTTTACAATTTACCCAAATTTGCATTAAATGAATAAAATTTTTAAAAAGTAATATGAATAATGTCATAACCTCGATTGTGAATGGGTGCAGACCCAAATGTCAATTTAGGATTGGCTTAATTTAAAATCGAATTGGTTGTAAATGTAGCATAAAGCTTTAACATGGCGATTTTTGTTTTTGTTAAATTAATTTGCATCAAAATATTCATTATTGGCCCATCATGGCCAACTAAATAAAAAAAAAATGTTAAGATATTTATTTGAAACTAGCTTCTCAATAAACTTATTCAGTTTTTCATATATAGGAGATTTTATAAAATTTGGTTTGGTACTTGTGTGTAAGTGTAACAGCCTGGCTTATTGATACGAGCTACGAGTGTGGTGTCAAAGGAATACATCTTAAAACCTTCATTAAATCGAAGTGCATGTAAAAAATAATTTATAAAATATTTAAATATTTATAACAAAACTATTACTACTTATTACAAAACAAAATATTTTTTTGTTTTTCCCGTTTTTACCTAAAACTAAAAAAATTACGAAAAAAAAAAAATTAAATCGATTAAAAAATCACTATAAAAATTATGAAATAATATTCGTTAAATAAAAATTAAATTAACCCGCACAAACTAAATCAAAAGTAAGTAGGAAACAATAACGGGCCTACAATTTTTTGAGCTTGGTGCAAGCACTTAAAGAAATACCTTAAAATATAAAAAAAAACAATAGTTTTTAAGTAAATCGTCATTTTTACAATTGTATATTTGATGCCTTGTTGGCACCGTTCTAAAAAAAAATAGGCCCCTGGTTTGTGTCGAATCTACTTTTGTTTTTATTTTGGTGGTTAGTTCTGGTTTTTGAATTAATTTTTTAAGGTCAATTTATTTTTATAAATAACCTTTTTATTAAAAACTATATCTTTTTAGAAATCTAGACGTCTGGTAAAAACTACATAAAAAAATTTACCGCATTGTACCTTATGGTCGGTAACTTTCAAAAAATGATCTCAAATCATGAACATTTTTAGTTTTTACTACTAAATACCATTTTTTGCATATCTGTACATCAAATGCGGTGGCTGGCATTTCCCCATAAAGAACAACACTTTAGCACTACGGCGGAGTTATAATCCGAAAATCTGGTAAAAGTAACTTCTTTACCGTGGGAAATAGCAGGTGCTAGATACAGCGCCATTCTCTTTGCTTTACTAATTTAAGCTTTAGAGGTCTATGTTAGTTTAAGTGCTAAAAATCATGCCATGTATAGAATTATCTATCGAGACATTTTTAATTTAGCCGTAAGTTTACTGCTTTTTATTTTATATGAAAATTCACAAAGTAGTTTTTTACTATAAAAACGTAAAGACGTAACAAAAAAGTACGAAAAGCATTTTATGGATTTTATCCATAAAATTTAGACTAATTGCTGAAAGCTCCTTCTTTTGCCCACCAACGGACTGTAGGAGATCTGTCACTTTTTATAGGTATTTTTACGGCTTCTACTCCGAGAAATTAGTCAGTTTAATTTCTTTTGACAGCTCCCAACAGAGCAGTGTCACTGTTGTGCATCTCTATACAATTCAACTTGAGAGACCCCGATCTTCACACCATCTTTGTTTCTTCATCCCTACAGTATCTAGAGTGTGGAATTTACTGCCGCAGATGTTGACCCTTTTTCTCCCAATTTTCAAATATTTAAGTCCCGTGTAAATATAAACTGCCTCTTTAGCACACTTAAGACACCCACGTTACGTTTGTACTTGGAGCTTTAAGCAGTGACGGCTCTAAAATTTTTAATCTAATAATCAGTCAAGGAACCCACACCAAATATATACCAGATGATATTGGCCTTAAAAAGGACATTTTGTTAAAAAAAATATTTTGAAATTTGCAAAACAAACTGATTTTTTTGGTAACCACCAAGGAAAAACCGGACTTTTTAAAAGCAAATTCTCTATATGTATTTTTTTGTGAATTTGATCAAAAATTATTGTCTTATCGTAAATTTCTCAAAAATATCCAAGTTTTTCAAAAAAACCGCAACCATTGGAATTTTTTTACTTAACAATTTTCTTATGGAAAAATTTCAGATGCCTTTATTTTCAAGAAAAAGACAGAGATTTTTGCGAAATTTGAAATTTGACGATAAAATTTAATTAAACGTTATAGAACAGATAAAACTGTTTTAAAATGTTTAAAGCTAATGCTTCTTACCTACATATATGGTTAATATTAAGGTAAGCTGGTGATAAAAAACAAGTCCCAAAATCGATAACTGGATCGGTATTTAAACATAAATCTTGTTTGTTATTTTTCCTTAGTAGTTTACTAGGAATATAAAGTAATTTTGTATGCTACACTACCAACTAATATTAGTTTCAAGAGAAACATAAATATCAAATAGTAAAGCTAAGAATTACGCAATAAAAGTCTTCTGGGATTTAATAAAATTTAAAGTTTGCCCTTTAAAATCCAGTAGTTATTTATTAAATTTACGACATATTTTCCCATAAGGTCAAATTTAAAACTCAGAAAGCGTCCAGACCCCCATAGATCTAGAACGTACTTCACTAAAAATGAATTATACGTGTAATGTGATATACACAAGGGTTATGGCCATATTTTTACGGTCTTCAAGCCGCTCAAGGCACAAGTATACACATAACACACTCATCTTTCCTATTTTTCTTTATTTTTATAGTCTGCTTAAAGCCATGGAAGGACATTTTACAGATATGTAAATTTAATTTAAGATAACTTAAAAGATAATATACCTAATTTTTTTTTTTTTTTTTATAGTCGTTTGATAATAAATATAATATGTCAAATTAGTTTTAGAAAACTTTAAAAAAAAAAAAAAAGATTTTACACATTTTAAACGTATAACCATTTAAGCAAGTATCCATTAAAATCAATCAAGTTAAACTTTAAACTAATAGGCTGTATGGGTTTATTCGGTATCCATTTCTGGAATGTTTTTTTTTTTTGGTAAAAATAAAAGTACATTTATCAAACACTTTAAAATGCCTTATTTTAATTAAAAAAAACACCTTTTTAAGTTTTGTACTAAAAAACGCATATACCTTAACCGCATTATTTCATATGAATTTTAATTTGCATATATTGCCTATTTCAACTTTCTTCCCCATATTTTATTACATTTTAAATATTTTAACATAAATTTGCTGATTATTTGCTCAAGCATTTTTGTTTGTTCCTTCGAAAATAATATAAATTCCAGATAAAAGTGCCCTAAGGAAATCAATGTCGCCAAATGCACCGAAAAAGCACTTGCTTAAATTCGATAAATCGTTGGTAAAAATTATTTCTATATAAAAGTAGATAAAACAACAGATTTTTTGGGCCGCTACATTGCAAACAAATAAAAATTAAGTAAGAAAGTCTTATCTATTTGTACCAAGACGGAAGAAGTAGGCAAATAATTTGACACACACAAGAGCTTTGCTTCTTTTTTATATACTGACTTAAAAAAACAAGGTTACCAATTTGACACTTAGGTATGTAATATTATTGCAATATACTCATAATCATAAATATGATAATCCTTTAAGGCTTTAAAACAAATTTACAAAATTTTATAGCTTTATTTTATGTATGTTTTATATATGTTTATATATATATATATATATATATATATATATATATATATATATATATATATATATATATATATATATATATATATATATATAAAGAAATTAAAAGGTTGTTGAGTAAAATGTTCTCTTCACTTTATTTTGTATCGGATATTTCGTTCGTATTTTAAGTGAATTTTTATATTTGATGACTTTGCTGGCACTGATCTCAAAAAAATGACAGGCCTTCAATTTCTTTTATACTACTTTGTTTTTTTTTTGTTAATCCAGTATACACATAAATTATTTTACATCTTGAGTTTATGTATTTATTTTTTGAAGTCGATATGTATCTCTGCATTATTTGAAAGGTACTAAGCAATGCCTCTTATTCCATGCTAAAATGCAAAGTAGTATGTTAAGACATATTATCTTCAAAAATTGGCACATTTAATTTTTTTAGTTGCTATTTGTACTATTTTTTATGCAGTTTATAATTCTTCCTTATTTAACAACAAAATAATGATTTTGTTTAATTAAAATAAAAATTTATGATTGACGTAAAAGCTTAGTTTAATGTTTCCGAAATATAACTATATATTTTTGCTATCAACCAGCGTACACAAATATTATGCCACAAATGACTTTCCATAGATCAGAAAAATAACCTGCCTTTCATTGCGAATGAAAATCAAATTTACGGCGTACTCAAGCCGCTCCTTATTTATTTTTCCCGTAATGGGCAATTTTTCCGTAACATTGAGGCTAAACCGGACGGGGCATTCCACCCTGTCTTGCCATGTTTTACCCCCGACCATTCCACTAGACTTTTCACGTTTATTACATGTTTTATTAGACTTTTTATTGCGATACTAGCGGGTGGCTGTATATTCTCTTCCTCGTCGTACATTGTGGGCAACGTGTGCAGTCTGGGTAAGTAGAAATTTAAACGATTCTGACCTAAGACAGATTTTAATGGAATTTCATAAAATATTTTTATGGGGTAAAATTTAGTTTTCTTCGACTTTTCTAGGTCAGATTATATTATTGAAATTAATATTAAAATTATGTCGAAAAATGCCTTTTTTCCAAAATACAGGATATTAATGTTTTTTTGGTTTTTTGTAATTATTGTCTCCTCGATAGCATGGTGGACAAAGTCTCTGCTCGCCACGCCGGCGACCCGGGTTCAATCCTCAGCCGGGGAGATATATTTAAGTAGTTCATGGTTATTTAAAAAAAAACGTCCCTGGTGGTACCACTGCGTTGTCTAAAAGATGCTGTAGAAAACAATATTTTCATGTTTCAGTGCTTGGACAACGTTGACAAAATTGAGGAAAAATGGGTTAAACTTCGAAAATCCTGGCACTCACAGTACTTTGGTACTTATGTGTTAATTCGTCGTGGGTTGTCATAAAGATAAAAAAACGAAATGTCTTGATTTGTTTCCAAACTTACAGGGTTTATAGAAAATCATGTTTTGGTGTAAATAATAATGTCGCTTAGACAGGGGCGTGGGCATAGGCACAAGTATAATAATTTTTAAATATATAAGCATGCCACTGATATTTTTAATTTTTCTGATCTTATTTGTAAATATTACTCATTTTCTGACATAAGTTCTCTCTTAGTACCTAGTTTAGGACAAAAAAGGGTGTTTTATTAAAATTGTAGGAAAATTAAATTTATTTTAGATTGTACGCATATTTTGTTTTAAACATAATTAGTAACATGGTACAACCATAATAAGGAATAATTTTCTGCAAGTTAAAACTTACAGACACTTTAAACATAATACCTTTAAAAACATGAAAACGTTTTGATTTCCCCCTACTTACAACAAACCGAAAAATAAAGCACCCTTTGGTTTGGGAAGGAGACATTTTCCGACATAATATAATAATATAAAGTTTTCTTTTTATAAAAACAATCGGGGAGTCCTCTGCTTAAGTGTTTTAGATTACTTAGGAAACAACCTGTAGATATATACTGGGTGACAACAAAATCACCACCAAATATTTTATTATATTTATTGAAAACATAATGCTTTCAGATTTTAGGATGACATATTGGGTGATCAAATAATGATTTTGGATATAATAATAAGTGCCTATTACTTTCAGTTTATCCGCAAGTGGCGTGAATTTTGATATTTTAAATAGAATACGCTGTGTATCTTTCAAAATTTAAACTTATTCCATACCGATTGTGTTGAAAGTCGATTAAAAACGTTTTAACGACGATACATTATGCGGTTATAAGAGAAAGAACAAATAAATATCAAGCAAACCTAAAATTGTTAATTTTGCTTCTTGGACAGGCGCGGATCCAGACCTCAAAAAAGGTTGTGGGCACAGCCACCCAAAAATCGGCCAAGTGTAGTACAAACTCACTTATGAAGAATCATGGACTTACCTACGTTTTAAACGATTTTTTAATTTGATATTTTTTACATCTTTAGATGATAACAATGATTACAAACTAAATTAAACACCATTTTACATCAAATAACTTTATTAAAAACTAGCAACATATCCTGGCTTCACAAGAGTGTACATTTATTTTTTATAGTTTATGTTACTCATAATCAGTTAAATGTAGTATTCTAACGGTGAAAAAAAATTGAAATTGGTTTAATAGTTTTTGAGTATATTTGTTACAAACATCCAAAATACAAATCTTTTACTCTTTATAATACTATAGTATAGTATACAGCGAATCCTTCATACGTATGAAGTCTAAGCTCTAAGTCCATGAACTTAGAGTTTAGACCATCAATCTGAGCAACTTTTCCAAAAAACCGTACACCGAAAATAATAAAAAAATTTCTACTTCCCATACAAAGTTAGCATCCATAGCAGCAGCTTTGTATATAAAGTTCAAATTTTGTATTTTTATTTCCAGTGGGCATATGGTTTCTTTGGAAAGCTTAAAGCGTAAGCTTGAATTTATAATTTAATTATTTATCTACACAGTATATAGTATAGTTAAATTCTTAAATTACAAATTTAAGCTTAATATAAAGATTATCGGGGCTAGTTATTTTAAATAAACAATTTTAATTTGTAATTTCAGCATTTATCTATACTACATACTATGGATAAATGCTTAAATATGCAAAAAACAAGCTTACGCATCTTTTTTGCATAAACATTAATTATTTCGTTGACATCTAGGTGCACATCTCTATGTATATTTAAAAAAGCTAGTCCCGATAATATTTCCTGTGCCATTGTGGCACGCAACCAAGATTTGATCCTATGGAGAGTTGAAAATGATCTTTCCGCCAGAGGTGGATTTACGCAAACGCCGAGTAGGCTGAAGCCTAGGGCGGCAAATATTGGGGGCGGCAAATTTACGATTAATTTTTTCTAAAATGTAATCATAAATTTTAATTATATAATTATTGATTTTGCAAAAAAAATATTCGAAGAAAAATGTCAGTATGGGGTTTTGCTTATGATTAAATAATACATATTTTAAAAAAGGCTTATTTGTTATACCATTTTATTTATATTTTGTTTTTATATTATGAGATTTGTTTGTTTTAAGAAATTGTTATTTAATATTCTTTATGATTTACTTTTGTTAAATTTGTTTATTAATTTTCTATAAGAATTACTAGTGAACTTTACATTCCTTTAATGCTAAATGCTAAATGATAGCCAACAAATATTAACATATTAGGGGGCAAAAATATATTAGCCTATGGGCGTCAAAAAGTTAAATCCGGCCCTGCTGGTACCAACCCTCACACAGGTCTAAAATTTTAAGACGATCGTCCTGGAGTCATAAAAAAGCTGGAAAAAAATTATTGGACTGATGCAACCCTTGGAACTACCTCCTCTCAACTCTCATGTACCTTTGCAGGCCGAAAACAAAAAACATAAATCGATCCAACTTTCATACCGGTCTGAAATTTTTGGACGATTATCTTAAATAGCTGGAAAAAATAGTTGGACTGGTACACAGGGGTGGATTTACGCAAAGGCTGAGTAGGCTAAAGCCTAGGGCGATAAATATTGGGGGCGGCTTTTTTAATGTAATCATACATTATAATGATATATTTAATGATTTTGCAGAAAAAAGGTTCGAAGAAAAATGTCAGTATAGGGTTTTGCTTATGATTAAATAATACATAGTTCAAAAAAGACCTTTTTGTTACAGCATTTTAATTAATATTTTGTTTTTATATTATGAGATTTGTTTGTTTTAGAGAATTGTTATTTAATTTTCTGTATGATTTACTTATACTATAAGAATAACTAGTGAAGTTTACATTCTTTTAATGCTAAATGATATACAAAAAATATTGACATATTAGGGCGGCAAAAATATATTAGCCTATGGGCGGCAAAAAGTAAAATCCGGCCCTGCTTTCCGCGGTAGCTACGCTGACCGGAAGTGTAGCTCGACTCTGATATGACCAAATTATTTTGAGATTCCCTTTTCCATTTGGTCATCCAGAGTAGGTATTCATTTAAATCCGTAGATTCATTATCGCCAATGAACTGGCGGTACGTGTGAAACGCTTTTTTCCCTTTTAGAATATCGAGATCCAAATTCCTGTCAATTGGGATAGGTATAAAAAATCCCAAATGAAAACGGGCAAATACTTTCAGAGATAATCTGTTCTCCAAGTCATTAATATTTGAATCTTATTAAGGTATGTATACTGATTTTCGAAAGTACTCTTCCACCGAATTCGCCTCATAATTGGACCTGTTTGTTTGCCCCGAAATTAAACGTGGGGATTTAAATGTAACATCCAACTGTTTTGATTGCTCTGTCGCCGCTGCAAATAATTGCTTAAATTCAGACCCAGCGTTTTGGCGTTTCGATCGTTATACTTCTATGACATCCTTTTTATCATCAGCCTATCCATCACAATATACCCTAAAAGTAAGACTTTACCGGTTACAACTAGTGAATTAGGGTTGTGGGCATGCCCACAGTGCCCACAACGGTGGATCCGCGCCTGTTTGGAGACTCTATCTGCTGAGGTTATAATAATACTACTACTTTCGACTTTACCAAAAGTGCTATGAAAATTGCTTTGCCTAATAATGTAACTTTAACATTTTTGATGACACGCCACGTATTAAACATTAGATTTAAATTAGGCATATCTTTCTGAATATTTTTGTTTGTGTAGGATTGTTATCTTAACCCAATAACTTTTAAAATATGAGCCCTTTGTTTTCCTATATAATTGTTTGGTTGTTTGGACATTTTCAACCGACATTTTTTCGAAAACCAACAAAGCTAGGTATAGGACACGACGAAGGTTTTATATCAGAAATGGCCTGTATATTTGGAATTTTAAAAAAATATACAGAGTATTTTATCTAATTTATTTAAATTTACTACTTTTAGTTTAATCGGAAGTAATAGGCATATGTTATTATAGCCAAAAATCGGCATCAGACCATAAAGCCTTTGTAGTAATTTTATTGTCACCCGGTATATTATGTTTATTTATTTAGTATGAAAATTTATCGCCTACGTAATTATTAGCGTCTACCGAAGGTAATTTAAATTGCTTCTCTTATTGCCGACCTAGACATGCAGATAGATGGCGCAGTTACGCAACTTAATAAAGATGAATTATAATAGCGTCTGCCGTATGCAGAATCGAGTAGGCCGCGGCCACAATTGCCAAGGTGAACATCGAAATGCACTTAGCAGGCCTCGCTAGCCCGGCTTTTGGCTAATGATGGATGGTCGTTCACAGATTGATTGTTCTGTGAACCGTTGTTTATTTGCTTATTGGTGTCGTGTGCGACACACTTTATAGCTTAATATGTAAAGGCCAATATTGGATAGATTAAACGGTTTATGTTAGAATAATGCTCAAAGTGTATGTTTGCTTGAATAATTAATCCTTGGGTAATTGAACTCTAAAGCGTTTCATTATAGTGAAGCTGTTATATTATCAATATAATGAAGTTCCCAGAAATACCATTTTCAGCTACCTACATACTTTCTTTTAAGAAAATTGAGGGAAAATAATAACTCAAAACAATTAATGATTGATTATTTATGCAGGAACTTAATACTAATGTTACTTCGTAGAAGAATTGAGTAGACTGATATATTCGGAAGTTTTGTTCTTTTGCAAACTTATTTTTTGTAGTTTTAGGTCTAAATAACTTGTTTAACATACTAGGTTTATACTACTTAAAATTTAAATTTAAATTGTTATCTATATTTTTATGTAATTGAAATAAATAAAAATTTAAAAATTTAGTTACATTTTACATAAGTTCTTTGCTTTTTCTCTTATTTTTTAAAAACCGTTAAATTTAACACCCACTTTTAATTAACTTTTATATATCAAACTTGTTTTAAGTTGGGATTATTTTTTTGTTAATTTATTTAATTTTTTAATTTTTCTCCACCAAAAAACACAGTTGCAAATTTAATGCCTATTTAATAAAATTAACAAATTCTAAAGCACAACGGTATCCAATTTTGACTTTGTGTTTTCTTTAGACGGTGGTTTTTAATACATGCAAGTAAAATATATCTTCAAAAAGGTTAAAAAATACAATAAAAAGTTTAGAAGAAATATTTCAAATAAAATTTTATGGGGCGCTTAAAATAGAACTAAATAATAAGTACTGAATATTGCTTTCAACAAAATGGCCAGATTTTGCCTTCATTTCTAACGCTACTATACAGGGTGATTCATGAGGAAATCTCAATACTTTAGGTACGTAGTCAGGGTCTAAAAATAAACATAAAAGTATATACAATTATGGGTCCGCAAGGCCTTCGTCTCCGAAATACAGGGTGTTAAAGTTTTTATTAAATTTTTCTATTTTTTAAATAAAATCTATGATATTGTAAATATTGGAGTAAAAATTGGTATCCCGGGGTTTTTTGTATGACAGATTCTAATCTAATCTTAGTATGGCTCTTACTTGTAGGAGGTGCCACCTACACGTCTTTTTACTATTTTGAACAATTACAACTTTTTGGTACGGCCCTGTATTACATTTTTAAGTTAATTTAAATAATTGTTTTGTCATTTTTTCGTCAAAAAGGTAAACTTGTGTAATGTTGATATGAGCAACCGTTTTCGAGATATTTGGATTTTAAAAAATTACGACATATCTGATTTTATTAAGGAAAAATAAAAAAAAAATAAAACAAAATGTATAATTAAACAAAATGTATTTTAATTTTTAATAAAATTATTGTTCGTAAATTATGTTTAGCACAACATAAAAAAAATAACGTACCTACTACTACTACGTACCTAAAGTATTGACATATCCTCATGAATCACCCTGTATATGCTTCTAGATATTAAGGTGTTCCTTAAATTTATATCTTTTATTTATTTTTTTCTCTTCAAAAAAAATTGATAATTTATCTACTATAGACAATTATGAAGTTTTAATTTGTTTAGATAAATTTTGTTATAAATTTATTTGTAAATATGGTATTGGTTTATTAATTCTTTACATAGGTACCCACTTTAAAATTCCAATTCATTTTCTTTTCAGCAAAAAAATCACTTGACCCGATTTACGAACAAGGGATTACGTAAATACAAACCAACCGAATCTAATGAAACTAATCATGCGAAAGAAGCTTTCCAGAAAAGAAAACTGCTTTGGACCAATCGAAGTCTATTAACTCGCGCCGATATTTTAAATTGAATTCGGAAGCAATAACAGCAGCGGATATCTCTTAAGTTTCATCTTTTATTTGTCTACTTCGCTTTTGTTAGACATATTGCACCTGAGGAACTAGCCGAACAAGCCCTGCCTAACTGGAGTTGGCAATAGTGCAATGTACAAAAATGGGATTTTGATTATTAGAAGTTGGTAAATAGGCCTAGTAAAAGTTAGTTCTTATTATTTTTAAAATAACCGCTTTTATTTATCCTATAAAGGTAAAATAGTTTTCCCAGTCCAATAAAAACATAAAAAACCTCTAAAGGGGGTTTTTTAAAATAGAAAACTGATTCACTTCTAGAAGTAGTCAAACTTTGACAATTTGTTTCCGTAAATTTTTGTTACGAAGGCGTATGGATATTTGGTTTTGGTTATTAAGTTGACCTTCTTCTTCTTCTTCATCTTCTCTGGGAGCCGTCTGAATTCACTACCGGAGGCAGCCCAGCCTCTTGTGCTTTTTGAGCCTTCCATTATCTTTTATACCAATCCACCCATTAGTCTTGTTCCTTCTACAAGTCTGTATAATCCCGAGACTGATTGGTTGATATATTCCTGTGGGCTCATTTCCGATTGCCCAAATAATGCCTGTCTTTTGTGATTCAATGCTTCACATTCGCACAGGATATCGTAGGCTATTTCTTCCCCTTCGTCGCACATTCGGCAACTTGGGCCCCCATTGTATGAGCCTATCTTGTGTAGGTGTCCTCCTAGATTATCATGCCCTGTTAGTAACCCTACTGTTATACGAAGTATTTTTCTGTTTTGTCTGAGTAGTTCTTCCTTCGTTCTTTTGGATGGGCCCCTTAAGAAGCTTTTTCCATGTCTTATTCTACTAAGGTATTCCTCGTGTTTGTTTCGGATCCATTCCCTGGTTTGCCCTTGTGCTGTGGTTTTGGTCACCTCCATCCTAATATTCTTTTACACAACTAATAACTAGACTTACTGTTTTTATAATATATAAATTCAACTGGTCACACTTTTAGTAAATTTATTGAAGTAGCTAATAATTTAATAACGTTTAACATTTTATAAGTTTTTCACATAAGCTATATTAAAAATACAAAAGGCATGTAACTTAAATCTAAATGCAAAAAACAAACCACCAGTCTCACGAGATTAGAACCAAAGACCACCCTTTTGTCTCACTCCCTGCACCTGATTAAGAGCAGCTGAATTATTAACAAACGAACAATTCTCCCCGACGTATCATCCCTTAGGCGTCATCAATAATTAAACGAATTCGTATCCAGTCATGTGGTGACCCACTCCTGTCAAATATTAGCAGTAGTTGATTAGATAAATAAAGCCCAAGGGTAAAAATCCTTAAGCAAAAAGTATTGCATATGGATTTGCAATACTTTTTATTAGGGAATTGCCTTAAAATTTTTAAAATTATTAAGAAAAATAATGTTTCTGCTAAAAGTGCTTCTAATTAAATAGTATGATATGGCAATAGAGGATCATAGATAAGAATATTTAACTTGCAAAAATTTTAAACTAGCAAGAAAAAAATATCTGTTTAAAATATATAATACTGAAAATGAGCTTTAAATTGTGGTCATCCTTTTAGATAATAGTATAAAGAAGCATATTTCTTTTTAATATAAAGCAAAATATGCATATTTATTGCAAAATATACGTATTAAAATTCAAATATTTTTGAAATTCAGCGACTGGAACACTCTGTGATTGGTTACAACTTTGGTGACGTCACTTGCAAGTAAATAAATGTCACAAGCTTTGGGTTGTGTGTTTTTAGGTGTTATTTTCGATTTTTAACTATCTAAATAACTGTTTCTTTACCATTTTATATTAAAAACCTATTTTCAGTAACATAATTATCCCCTTCGTACCTCAAAATGGACATAAATTTTGTGCAAGCCGATAACGGAAACCTACCTGAGATAGACGCATTTATGATTGTGCGTTTCTTTAAAAATAACGCTGACTACTATGCTGCCGAACTCAAAAATGCAAAAACAGCTGTGTAAGTACCCCTAAAAAATTATTTATTTACGTGTTCATCATTCAGTATTTCTCAAAATCTAATTGTAGGTTATGTTCATGGAGTGTAGAAATATAAGGAGTACCATCTCTTATGGGAGACGAATTGAAAAGTGTCCAGCTGTAAGCAGTAAATAACAGTTGAAAAATCCGCCACAAGTGGTGCTAGCATAGGCAGAGTGAACTCTGCTGAAGTGAAAGCGGAACTTTTTCTTTCCTTATTTGGTTCTCTATCCTACTCTAATAACTTTATGAAATTGACACTTATGCTACGGTGGTGCCACCCTAATTTAACACATTTCGACCGACACTTTTTCAACACAGAGATGGCGATCCTTATCTCTCTACAATCCATACTTATGTTGTAACCAAGAAATTTATGGTCTGCTTAAAGTGTTTATAAGTTATCTATTATAAGGGGATATTTTGTTGTATATAAATCGGTAGGTATTTAAAGGATATTTGTATACTTGACATTAAAGTGATCTTTACACATAATAACATTTGAATGCGATACAAAGCTATTTGAATCTCTTCGAGCTATTTGTAACCACTTTTTTCGCTTTTAGGATTTGTTAGGACAGATATAAACAGTTTTTGTGGTGTTTTCAGAGAATTATTGGTACATTGTGGCACTACACATCATTTATATACTATTTTAGCCAATAAATTGAGAAATAATTAACAAAATTCACTGTAGTTGCACTCGTTGTTAACTTGTTTACTTGCATATGACGTCACGCAAAACATATGTCGACGTCATCACAGAGACAGCGTTTTTAGCGCGAATTTTATAATTTAAACTTTAACATTGAGTTTTATTATAAATACAGCAGATTTCCCAGAAATATAAAATGTATTGTGTTTGCTAGGTACCAAAGAATAATTTAAAACGATTTTTTAAAATCAGTCAAATAGCCTATTGCTAAGTTTCTAACAGCGGTACAACTTGGAGCTATTCTTAGCGTAATATATGTATTTGACAAGGATAGTTTATATTTTGTCCGATTTTCGCACCACACCCAATGTGATGTGACGCGAAACTAATTATTTTTAACCTATCATATTAACCGAATCTGTTTGGATTACTAATTTTTGTGATTTTTACTTTATACGTACGTTAATATTTGTGTTGGTGAAAAAGGAAAATACAAATTTCATAAGTGGGGTATCAAAGAAGTATGGAAGCAAAATTATATTTCAAAAGACTTTTATATTTTACGACTATTATTTTGTTCTAGAATCTCTTTTATCTAAGAAAACATTGATTTGTTAGATGTTAAGATATCCTTGAAAACATCCTACATTATATTGCTCGAATGTTTAAGAAAAACTTAAATTCAAAAAAATATACACTTTTTAATAAAGAGGGACTCACCACAAAAGCTTAAAGTCTAGGTATTAACATACCATAGGTGTTTAATGTAACGTAAGAAGCAGTTTATTAATACACAAGAATTAGAAAGTTTGGAGTGTGGCAAAAGATCTTTGTATATAACCAAATAAATAGTTTATTGTTTCTAGAAATAAACCACAAAATTTAATTTCCAGGACTGCTAAGAATGCGTGTGGCACAATGCTAGAATAGGAATTATACTGGCTACTTCTTGAGAGCAGAATCCGCAAAGATACTTATAAATGAACAACAGAATGCATTTGTATTTTTTACCTTGTATACAGGGTAATTCAAAAAACATATACTATCTCTTAATAAGGCCTATAATAGGACAAAATTTTATATAGATATAGGATGTGAAGAAAACATGTTCAGGGTTGGGATTTTCCTTGCATTTTTAAATCGGGTGTTTCGATTTAAAAGAAACTTGGCTCAGCTAAAACATCGATCAAAAGACACCATCTTAATAATAAACTTTTGTTACTATTATGAGCAAGTTTAAAATTAGAATTTCTCGAAAGCCGTTAAGTTTATTCAGTTAAGTCAGTTTTATCTTTTATATGTAAAATTAAGCAGACAATGAAAATTATTTACTTAATTATCAATTATATTAATACCAAAAACGTTACGCAGAAATAACGGTAAAAAAAATTATAAAATTGCCCGAAACTACACCACTGGTCCATAATAGTAGCAAAAGTTTATCCTCAGAAGGTGTATTAGTCAATGTTCTAATTGTGCTAAGTTTAATTTAAATCGAAAAACCCGATTTGAAAATAAAAGAAAAATCCCCACTTCAAAATGTTTTCTTTCACACCCTGTATCTTAAAAGTAAAGCCGTTTTGAACCCATGTTTATAAAAAACTTCTGTTTTGTTTTTGGCTAAGAAGTCCCCTATTAGGCGATAGAATATATTTTTTAAATCACTCTGTATATCTGTTTATTTGATATAGCGTTGGCTTATGTCGTAAGTAGACATAAATATTTTAAAAAATCATACCTACTTAACAAATTTATGTGACATAGCATAGCAAGCTAATTAGGTTAAGAACATTTACGGCCGAGTGATGATCGCGTTGTTAAATTTAGCAATGGAGCAATTGTTTAAAGTTAACAAAGTTTTGGAATGTTTAACAATACGTTATTATCAGTGTTATTCAATGATTTTAGTAGGAAACCTGTCAAAATCTGACATTTTGTTAAACATTCTAAACCGTTGTTAACTTTTAACAATTGCTAAGTCCATTGCTAAATTTAACAACGCGATCATCACTCGGCCATAAGAGCAATAAAAAATGTTTTTTAATATCGTTTTTGCCAATTAAACCTACATATACAAAACTGCAAATGAAAAAAAAATAAATAAAAATAAATAAATAAAGCAAATATACAGACGTAATACATTATTATATAAATACGCTCGTATACTTAAGTCATTTAACATTATAAGAACCTTTATATTTATTTATTTTCCTAATCTAATATTAAATTTGTGTATGGAGAAGGTGGAGTAGGTTATAAAAATGTGAAAACTGATTTAATGTACATTGAACAATGATTAAAATATTAATTTAATTCTTTAAAATATTTTGGCAATTTTCAAAACTTTTTAATTAAAAAAGTTTTTAAAATTGCAAAAATGTTTTAAATAAAAAATAGTTTTTTAAAATGGTTGTTTAATTTACATTAACTTATTTTTAACTTTGTCTTATTTCCACTTTTCCCATTCCCGGGGAAATGATCTTTTACACATAATCAAATTGTCTGTTGTAGCCTTTTTACTGTAATATTTGTCTTATTTAGATGGCATTTTATTTTATTAAGATTAATATTTATTAACAATAGCATTTTCTATTTAACAAATTTAACTGGAGCAAACTTTTTGCTTACGCTATTTAAGGTTATTCTACTAAAAACTTTTGGATAAACTAGACAAGGTTTTGGCTGTCCCTATAGTGCTTAACTATTTTATATAGTCCATAAAAGTTTTTTTTTGTAAATCAAGTTATACAAAGAGGTTCCAAAAAAAATATGTTTTAAGAAATAAATTCTAGTTAAAATTATATTATCTTGCTTAATATACAAGCATATTTTGCTTTAAAACCCTTAAAGGTTTCTTAATTTTGTATCTTTTCACCCATGTACTTTATTTTTGGGTAAAGTCTGTATTCTCTTTTACACCTATATCTTACAATATGTATCGATTTGTGACGCTAAAAACACGTTACAAAATACTATTACACACAACTACTAAAATCTAGGTGAAGAGGCAATAACATCACGGAAATGATGCATAGCAAACTGCATACTGCATCGATTTCACATAAAATCCCACCTGGTCAAAATTGATTAAAGTCACGTTATGTTGGCAATTTTTAAGTTTTTACGACCGACTTTACAACTGCAATGGTTCGATGAATAACTATAAAGTTCGAATCGTCAAGCTTTTTACAACACTGCAATATATTATATATAAGAAAGCTGTCTTTTTGCAGATATGATGGAAAAACTAATTAAAAAGTAAGGTTTAAATAATTTGCTTCTAATTGGTTACATTTTAAATTGTGATGGTATGTTTGGGTAGCGAAAGAACCGGGGCTAAGTATTTACATTTAATATATTAGGTTAGTTTTAACGCCACAAAAAAAAACGGTTAATTTACAGGGTGGCCCGTTTATCTTGGGACACTACCTTATCTCTTAAAATATACAAGATACAGAAAAAAGTTTAAATAAAAGTTTCTTAGTTTAATTTATGTTTTAACAATACTTTACTTTAGTATATATAGGGTACTTTATTTTCCATGGAGACGCATCTAATTTCTGAATTTAAATGACACATTTCGTGTATATTGTCCTATACTTAAGAGTGCATTTACGCTACACCTTAGGGGTCGGGCGAAAGGACGCGGAGAGGGTGGGCGGAAACTAACAAACTTCTACTACCACAATTTTCGTATAGCCGCATTAAAAATATTATATTTTATTTAGGTTCTTTCAAATTCGGTGTATCGATGCGATGTTGTTTCCATTGCAAGCCTACAGGAGATAACGTTTTTCGGTAACTATTTTTCACTTAAATGACATAAATTATACACCATTTTAAAGGTAAGGAAATAATGTACGCCTCTGCTGTAACGGATTTTTGAAATATGAGTCGAGTTAAGAGAAAATAGTATCTAAACATAACCGATTTTAGGGTGACTTTCACTTAAGAAAATATTAAAAACCAAATCCAAAAACTATTACAGCAGCAGACTAGATTTAAGTGTTGGTTTTCATATAGTTTTTAAAAATTATCGATAACTTATACCGTTTTTGAGAAAAACATTATGCCCCGAAGCCCAAATTGGATCCAATTTTCGCGGCGCGAATGGACTCTTAAGTCTAACCGTTTTTGACAAATTTTAAATTTTATATAAAAAATGACGTTTAAAGACCCTAAAATAAAGGAAAAGGGCATACTTCATTACATCTTTATAATATTTTAATGAGTGTTAATACAGGGCATTTCAAAAATAGGATTAAAAATTAAATTGAGGAAACCGCCAAAAATCAATTTTTTTAAATAAAAACCCCCAAATTTTATACTTTTTTCTTATTAGGCATTAAAAATAGGGCTGAGTTTGTGTAAAGTTGCTTATTTCAAAATTTTGTAGTTTTCGAAATATTGGCAATGTAATATTTTTATATGGCAAAAATGCTATAGTCTGCTCAATAGATATTATCGATCTCTCAGCTCTTTTAATATAAATAAAAAATGGATTTTTTTTAGCATATGAATGAAGGTTAGTTTTCGTAATTATCACAGCGTCAATAAAAAAATCAATTATTATTACTTATACATGTGGGCATATTCTATAAAGATATTAATATAAATTTAAAGCATATTGTATTTTTAATATTTGACATTGCTAAGAAATAATATTTCACCTTAAAAGTATTTTCTATACCGAATTCTTTTTTACTTTTTTATATTAAAGAAAGTGTCCCTTTTTTAAAGAGTTTTAACAGATACCTAAAAAATTCAATAAATACCTGATTCAACCGAAAGTGGGCTAATACGAGACCTCTGTTCACGATTTCTCCGATTTTTCACCCGCTTTGCCACAAATGGGTTCGATTTTTCAAAGGTTTTTCTTAAAAGTGCTTTCACTTTGTTTTATTAAAGAGGCTCGCTTTAGATGGAAGTAAATAATTTGGCAATAAATTGGGATATTGGTGCGGATTTTAGGTTTTAAATAGAAAAGGTAAAGTTGTTTTATTAAAAATCGTTTATTCTCAACCAAATAGGTTTTTAAAATCCCTAAAGTAGTTTTACTTTTAGCAAGCTTAAATTAATATAGCAAGGGAATCCCTATCGCGGTGTAGTTCTTAAAATTTAATTAAGCTGGATTAAATTTGGGTAAATGAAATTAAAAAAAACAGACTGCACCCAAGTTTTTCTTTAAGGTCTTTGTAACTTATTTGTATATTACACTTTTTTTGTGTACAAAGAAATAATCCTAAACGACAGTTTAAATGAGGAAGTCTTAAATATTGTTAACAAAAAATAAATATTTAACGTTAAAAAGGTGGTAACCACATTTGAATAAAACACACTGTGACAAATAAAATTAAAAACAAGCTCAAAAAAGTTTAAATTTTATGCTACCAAAAAAAATTCAGTCAGTCAATTTTTAATTAATTTTAAGCTTATATTAAAAATATGTTTATAATATAAAAATTGTATTAAAAAAAAGGCAGAGCTTATACATACAGCTTACACACCCATAGCTTGTACATGCCCCGAAAATTGAAACTCAATTTGGGGAAGTAAACTAAAAATTTGGTTTGTTTTTTAATAACTTAACATGCGATATTTTTATGTTACTAAATCACTATTTAGAGAAAATTTAAGTGATAATGTTAAGCAAAAAACGTCTATTAACTTTCTTACCTGCAAAATGTACTTTCTTGATAATATGTAGACACATACCTGCAACAAAAGATTTAATAATTTGGCTCGAAATGCATTAGCAACAAATAACCCAACTTTCTTAGATTTTTGATAAAAAAATAGACACTATTATCCTAATTTTAGCGACGAGCAGTATTCAAGTATATTAATGTGTTGTCCCTTTTAACAAATAAACCAATTTGTGCTAAAAATAAAATAGGGCTTCCTATTTATTTTTTAATGATGCGTTAAATTTAAGGTATAGTAGTAAAAATTTGTTCAAATATGTTTAACTAATTTTTGGTTAACATTTAATTATGTAATATTTTTTTTAGTGTTATCACTTTAAAACAAAATAGTTTTTTTCCCTAACAATATGCAAAAGAATAACATTTTAAGGACCAAAAATTAAATCCAGTAGAAATTATATAAAGTTTTTAAACATTTTAAAAGTTCATATAATTGTTCGTCGTTTTAACCACTTTTAACTAAACAAAACTAAGTAAATAAAAAAAACTGTAAACATAATAAAAAAAACTTTAAACTTAAAAAAAATATATTTCTTAAGCAGAAATAACGCAACAATTCGGCCTACGAAGGTTTGCATGAAGCTTTAGTACTAGTTACCGTGAGTGTCAGGTTTTAAGACATTTATTACACCCAATTTTTCCCACTTCCATCAAAGATATGCAAGTATCGAAACATGCAGATAATGCATCTGGCATCACCTTTAGATCACGACCTTAGGCAAATAACTACTACCACTGAGCTAGCTCCCCTTAAGGTCTGAGTAATGTCATTCAGACGGAATTTACAGTTTACTCTGGATTCCGAACCACACATATCAGCACGTGGTCTTTGCCAGATGGTCACTCATTAAACTTCTTTTAAGACACCCATCATACGCTGGTACTTCGTGGACTGTCCCAAAATGAAAGAAAAAACCTCGCCTGACGTTGTTTAACTTCGCTGATCTGGCGGAACGCAGTATTGGAAGGCGGCAAGTGATTTTGAAGGACCCTGTACTTTTATAACAACACTATAAATATAAAAAAATACTAATGAATAACTTAAATTTATTAGAAGTTTGTTATTATACAAGCCTTTTATCAGGGCCGGATTTTACTTTTTGCCGCCCTAATATGTCAATATTTTTTAGATATCAAAACGAAAAAAATAGCACTAAAAGAATGTAAACTACACTTGTAATTCTTATAAAAATTTAATAAACATATTTAACAAAAGACAGACAGAAAATTAATTAACAATTCTTTAAAACAATCAAGTTTCATAATATAAAAACAAAATATAAATTTAAATGTTAAAACAAAAAAGTCTTTTTTTTTAACTGAGGAAATTGGGCCGAAATTTTTTTTATCTATTCTTCAAATATATATTTTTTTAAATTAATTTACGATTACATTTTTTAAAAAATTTATCGTAAATTTGCCGCCCTAGGCTTCAGCCCACTCAGTCTTTGCGTAAATCCACCCCTGTCTTTTATGTATTGTGTCGTGGAACAGTCGTATATTTTGAAATAACGGAAAGCTTGAGTTATTAGCTATCTATAGTCTCCACACGTAGACTACACTCCCTAGTATTAATATTTGAAGTGGTTATTAGGCCGAACATAGGGAAATTCTTGTTGGCATTGTGAGGAATATTGGTTTTGAGAAATGATTTGTTTTCGTGTTTAGGTGTTATAAAAAGTAACGTAGTAATTTTTATGATAAATTATAACCACTATTAGATAGAAAGATTTATGTGACCGTAGTTGTGTAAGATGATTAAAAAATAACGAAAACACTTAAAATAGATCCATTTGAAATAAAAAAATACTTTTATTAAATAAAAAAAAATTAGGGTAAAAATTATTTTGGTACTCACAGTTAATAAAAGAATATAAAAATAACCACATACAGAAGGTTATAAACTTAAAACCAGACATTGAAGTTTAGTGTCACCAAAATTTGATAGGTTTTAAAAGTTAAAGGTATAGGTAGAATGTATGTTTTAATAAATTTAAGATATGCATTTTTTAAAGCTATGTATTTTTTATTTCAACCTATAACATTTATAAAAACAGTCAGAATGTGTTAAACATATTTTATATCTTATTTATTAAGAATTTACAAAATATTATAATAATACAAGTTATTTTACTAAAGCATTTTCTATACAAAAAAATAATTTTGAATAATGCACTTTCGTACAAAAATACCTTTATTATTTTAAACTCATAAAGGTACCGTACATTTTTTGGACAGGCAATGTCTTAACTCACACCTATGTATGCTTAAAGGTCATTTAATTACCTTAAAATAATACTTTACTTAGCTAAGTTTACTAATTTCTTTATGTTTTTTAAGCTTAAAGTTTAAAGATTTTAAAAAAATATTACTGTTAAACAAAAATTTAAAAATTAATATGCTTTTTAAAGCAACATGTTCGTTTTAAAAATAATAGACCTCGGTTAACATTACAGCAACATTTTTCCTTAACTTCTCTTACTTTGCAATTTAAAGAAAATTTTATGCCCCCAAAAGCTTTTTTCATTTAACAGATCAGATAGGAGTTTAAGGATAATCTCCTTAATCTCTCTATTTTAACACCGTTAAAAATCGATCTTTGTTAAAAGAGCTAAAAAAAGGATTCTTTTTGATATATATATATATTATATATATATATATATATTATATATATATATATTATATATATATATATATATATATATATATATATATATATATATATATATATATATATATATATATATATTTATTGCCTTTTTTGGTATTTTTTTTTAAGATTCAAAAATCAGTGTTTGATTGACGTTTCGATTTATCATCAGAATATCAAATATATTGTAAGAATTACAAGCACTAGATAACATTTTTATTTTAACTACATTTTTGTTTGGTGGTTGATACAATACTCAGTTAAAATAAAAATGTTATCTAGTCTTGTAAAATTTTTACAATTCTGATATTCTGATGATAATAATCAATAAACGAAACGTCAATCAAACACTAATTTTTATTTAAAAAATGACCGAAAAAACCAAAAAGTAAAACAATAAAGTTTAATTATACAAACTTAGTCAAGAAAACAAACAATTATATATATATATATATATATATATATATATATATATATATATATTATATATATATATATAATATTATATATATATATATATATATATATATAATATAATATTATAATATATATATATATATATACATTACAACATTAAAATAATTATTACATAACCATTTATTAATTATAATATAAAACCTGCATCCATTTTGTTTTAAATTTCTATATAAAGAGCATCATGGGTCTTAGAAAGATTAATAAAATTTAATATTAAAAAGGCATGAACTTTATTCGTGATAATTAGGTTTGTGAGTTTTTACATATTTAGCCGACTGTTTGGAACTTATTTTTATACTGCCAAAAAGTAACATTAAAAATAATAGAATAAAATAAGTTTTTTTGTTTGTTTGGATGCATGTTTCCTATTCGCAGAGTAATTTTACAAAAAAAGTTTTTCCCTTTATTATTTGATTTTGCCTGGATAATCCCAAGTGTTTTTGAATCTATCCTATATTAACTGTACATTTAATATTGAAATATTTTTAAATATTGCCATTTGTATATTTGGATTTCCTTGGTAATCATGGATAAGGTTAATTTAATCTTATTGCTTTTTTTACTAAAATACAAATACTCATATGTTTTTTTTCATATTTCTTTTTATATTGATTTTTAAGTTTCCTAGGTTGTTTAATGATATTTTGGTAAGGATCTGCTTACTTTCATTCTGTTTTAGTGGTCCTAATTATAGTTTTGCTTGTTTCTATTTACTTCCATTTGTACTTATTTATATTTTTTTTATAGTTTCTGTAACTTTTGACCATACAGGCTGGACAAAACACGACTTACCGCTATGAGAGCTACAGTTTTAAAAATTAAAAAAAAAACTGTTTGCAATATAAGTAAATATTCCTAGTTTGGAGGTGATTAAAAACGTAATAATATTTATCTAAGAAATTTTAAGATTGTAAATAAATGCCTAAAAAGCTTGGTATTTAAATATTTAAAAAATGCTTTTTGTGTTCTCAATACTACTAAAAAAAAATGTGTTATTAGCAGTATACTTTTATAGGTTTCAAAAAACTTTGTATAAATAAGTATCGATAAAAACACATGTTAAAATTAAAATTTTATTTACTTACCCTGTAATATATATTTAATAAATAAATTTATATATTGACTTATGCAACTTAATATAATCGTCGCAAATGATTTGAAACACTATAATTTAATTAACAACTAAAAATCAATACTATTTTGGATAAATAACTAAACTATAACAAACAATTAAAGAAAACAAAATGTGTAGTTGAAATAGGAAGAAATAAAATCGAAAAAATCGAAAAAGGAAAGTCATTGTATAATAGAAAAATGGAGGTAAAAGCTGATCAAAACCAAATAAAACAAAATGAATTTACTTTTTTTTAAACTTTTAACAGAAAGCGTTATTAAACATGACATTTACATTTAATTTAAGGCGTTGTTAGTTGTTACGGTAATAACAATTTGTTTTGTGCAGTAATATGCAAAATTACTTGATATTAGTATACTGTGTCATGTAACTCAAAAAGGTAGAATCATTCAATTAAACCACAATATAATCTAAAGTATGTGCTAAGACCTAAAAGCTACTTTGGGTGGCAAAAATCGATAATTTTAATCAGTAAGAAAAGTGCTGCGGTAAGACTTATCCAAGAACAGAAATTAAGGTAAAGTTCGCGAACTCATTTGTAACAATTCAAGTGCCGAAAGAAAGCGGACTTATTGCAAGATAATTGCGCTATTAATTTTCCCTTTAAACATCCCCATTTGTCTATTTTGTAAGTGCAAGATTTCAGAGGTTTCTTTACGACTTTAATTTACCAAGCTAAGATTTATTTTTTAGTTATCCTCTAATGTCTTAAAATGTCACATGAGCTAATGAAACAATACATTGTTCTAATGCTTATAATTTAACTTTTTCTTTATTATAAACTTTTACTTACAAACATTCTTTGATGGAATTACAAAAATTGTACTAATATAAAAAATTAATGTAATTATTCGTTTACAACTAAGATAATTTTTGGTAAATAAAGTTAACAATGGATAAATGGAAGTATAAAAAAATATTATTGAGAAAAAGTACTGACTATATTAATTTTTTTTTATCTTGGAACATTCCACGAAGGCTTAAAGCCCAAGTACTAACGTATCTAATAATGTATGGGTGTCTTAAGTGTGGTAAGGGGTGGTCTATTAACACGGGACTTAAAGATTTGAAGAAGAAGAAAAAACTTCTGCGGGTAGTAGGTTCCACATTCTGGACACCCTAGGGATAAAAAAACGAACAAGGTAGAAAGTTCAAATTCTCCCAAGTTGGACTGTAAAAGAACGTATAAGAGTGGCACTACGTGTTCTTTTGTTGGAAGCTACCATCAGGGCCGGAGCGAAAAGCTTCTCATTGGGGAGGGGGAAGTGATTTTGGCGCCCCTAGCCCAATTTTTAAATTTAGTATACTGCGTCACACGCTTACAGAAAAGCTTTGTTCTCTTACCTACCGACGGGTTGTAGAGGATATGTCGCTTTTTATGGGTATTTTTACAGCTTCTGTTTCCAGGAGTTCGCAAGTATTATTCCTCTGGCAGCTTCCAACAGAGTAACACATAGTGCCACTTTTTTACATTTTTTTAAGGCCAACTTAAGAGGTCCCAAACTTTCCACTCTCTTCGTTCGGTTATTCCCAGAGCTTCCAGACTGGAATCTACTACACGCAAAAGTTTTCATTTTCCCAAATCCAATAATATTTAGTCTTGTGTAAAAATACTCACTTTTATCACACTGAAGACACCCACGCTACATTAGTATTTAAGACCCAGCTTTCGTGGACTGTAACAATATTAAAAAAATAATAATCAAAAAATGCTTATGTAAAAAACAGTACTTATCGTTAACCCTATTTATGCTACCTGCATGACGTGACATTATTTTATTGTACTTTCATACAAATTACAATCTAAATCATGGTACTTTTTTACTGTGCTTGACCCTTACCGATTTCAAAGAGTTTTTCCATACGGAGGCGCTGACCACAAATCTAAGGTAAATTATTTTCGACGTTTTATTTTCGAGATATGGATTATTAAACATGATAAATAATTAAATAAACTCATTTCCACTATCTTGCCCTTCTTTTATTATAAATTTGGTAATAATTACACTAAACTATCATACAATGTCTGACATTTATCAAAAATAGTCGTGCCTTCATTTTTGGTAAAAATACAAAACTAGAAATATCGACCATTTAAACAGAAGGCTGTGAAGTATCGCCATCTAATCTTTCCAAATTAAAGCAAATAATATAAAATCTAATATTACACAATTAAACGCGGTTAAGTAAATTAAATAATTTTAAATATTCTGTAATAGCTTTCCTTAAAAACCAAAAGTGTACAAAAAATAAGAAAAACAGTGATAGTGTATTCAGTTTGAATTTGGCATTTGTTAACTTTATACATGGTTACAATTATTTATTCGTTAAGTTCGGACCTGACCGTACTATTCATTGCGCAAACTCAGCAGGGTTTTTCCCTATACCCGCTTGACTTTTTTGCCCTGCACGCATGGTCAAGATTGTTCTACAGAACTAGGCTTTCCTACATTTTCAGACTTTCTTAAGAACACAAAAAAGAAAGCAGAAATAAATTTTCTAAACCATAATCTATATTTCTTAAATTCTAATTTTACTGGTGCAATTTTTCCCTTTTTTTTACATAATTGCGTAAAAATATAGATATAAGGATATGCAGGTATGTGATGACAAACCTGTATTTTTAGTGAATAAATCCATGAGACTTACAGTGTCTATGTAGTCGTCTGCAAGAACTGACCCATACTTTTGGTTGAGAAGCTGTTTAGGCCATTTTTTTTTAGGAAATGAAGAGACTTTGTATTTCGTGCAAATTTTTATTAAAAAATCCTAGCAGAGCGCTTTCGGTAAAACCATCATCAGTGCTATTCGTCGTCAAGCAGGAGCCGCAGCAAATTTGAGCCAACAAAACATTTAGAGGGCTTCAAAAAAATATCACATTATTACACAAATTTAAAATAAAAGTCAAACAACATTAATATTTGTTACATTTTCCCTTATTAAAGGGTGAAATTTAAAATTTTTTAAAAACTATACCATTTTGTGGAAAGACGAACATGTGATTATGTTAGGTTAGGAACCAGTTGTACTGACGTATAAAAAAGGATAGACAATCATTTTAAAGGGTATAGAAAAGGAAGTACTACTCCGAGGTTGATTAGAGTGTGGTTGTTAAGAACTGTAAAATTATTATGTTTAAAGGCTGTGTTAGAGAAATGGAATCAAAAAACAATTTTAAGTAAAGAAAATTTGTTATAACTTTAATATAATTAAGAAATCGTAATTTGTAGTAAATTATGACAAATGTGAAAATATTTATGAAAACCGGGGGGCGCGTTCAAGAAATCAGATTGAGATATTTTATTTTGAAACTTTTAATATAACTGAGAAATTCTTACTTCCAAACAGAAACGTAAATTATAATGAACTATGAAAAATTTGAAAGTTGTTTTGTTTGAGAAACGTTACAGAGTGAAAATTTATCAAATGAAAAACTCCAAAAAGAAAAAATATTTTAAATTTTTTAAAAACCTTTCTAAAAAGAAGAAATTTTGAAAAAGAAAAATTAATATCTAAAGGTCCCCAACTCATTCTCCTGACATTCCCAGGGGTCTAGCAAAGAAGCTCACAAGGTTGGGAAAATAGTAGAGGAGTTGTTAGTGGAGTTAGAAAGGAAGCGGTTGCGTTGTTAGATAGGGGATTATTATGGTTATAAGGAGGACATAGCGGAGAAGGAGTGTGAGGTTCTTTGAGACCCCCAGGAATGGAGGCAGGCCGAGTGCAGCAGACAAATGAAAAAAACTTTAAATTAATTGGCTGTTATGTTTGGGTAAAAAGATTGTTTTTAATAAATAAAATTGTTGAAAAGAATATGGAAATCATGTAATATGCAAAGAACAAGGACGTTGGATCTCCCAAAAATGGGGCTAAAGCGTAAATTGTTTGTAATTTTTTTTTGTTTTTCACGGAGGCTGGCAGCACCTGATTTTTTTTTGATATTTTTGTATTTTATGCATTTTACTATTTTTTTATACAAAAAATATGTTTTTATTTTTAAAAAAACCTATTTTTAACTAACCATCACTAACACACAACACACAATGAACAAGTATTAGTATTTGCACTGATGCACTTTAAGCAGCACGCAGTGAGTATGAAACATAAAACCAATAAAAAATATTGACAAATATAATATATAATTTACTGTTAGCTAACAAAGTTTGTCGTTAATCTTATAAGATAAATAAATATAATATAACTTTTGGGAAAGTCTCAATTGCTTAAAATACTTTAATACAGTACAGCCAAAGATTCCATTGTTAATATCTGTACCAAAGAACGTATGTTTAGCAGATATAATATATCACCGCCAAAGGTATGATATTTCGGTTGCGTTAGACAAAACAAGACGCGAAAAATGGCATTGTTTATACAAATAATAGACTTTTTATGGTTACAACGCGTTACAGAATAGCAAATATCAATTTTTATGGGATGGTGATGTATTTTTTAAATATTATTCTTTTATTTTGGGTAATTGTCAATTTGACGCCCCTTTAAGAAAAAATTTGGCGCCCCATCGATCACCTATGGGGGGAAGCTTCCCCTTCCCCGTTTGCTCCGGCCTGGCTACCAGATAAATTATACTTGCTAATATTTCAATGCAAAAGCTGTAAAAATACCTATGAAAGAGCGACAGATCCCCTACAGCCCATTTATGGGCAAGAAAAGAAAGCTTTTCTGTTTACGTGGGATCATTCATAAGCCGAACAGCTCTTCTTTAAATGGAATCCAAAACCCTAAGAGTTGTTGGAGACGCCATGACCATAATATGACATGAGCCGGACATGAGAATAATATTCCAAAGAGGGTCTGATTTGGGATATATTCAGAGAATACGGTAAGAAGGGAAAAACACGTTCTAGCTCGAAAGAGAAATTCAAGTTGTTTTGAAGCTGCTGGGGCTATGGATATAATGTGTTTATGCCAGTTGAGCTTATTTACAAAAATAACGCCCACCACTACGTTTATTGTTAATAGACGCAGAGTAACTTTTCCTTTTTGGTGGAATATAATATAAATCAGGTATAAAAGAAAGGCGATTACCATATTGACTTCTTTTAGCTTCAACAATTGACAAAGAAGCCTGAGTTTTAACGATTGTATTTGTAAGTTATGAGCAAATTAAAAACAATTTTAACACAAATGTTTTTTGCTCTATTTTAAGTTTTAACCAGTTATAATAAATAAGCGAAAAACCTAAAGTGAATCAAACTTTTTTTTTTAAATTCAATAATCTGTAGATTGTGTAAAGTTATTAAACCAATATTGTTTTATAAGTATTAATTTTATTCAAAATGTGTTATAATAATTCTAAAGAAAATGTTAAAATAATTGTAAGCTAATATTTTTTGGGATGAGATATAAATTTAAAAGGCGGTATCCTTCTTAAAGGTGTATATTTTTTAATACTTGTTTTAATATATTTTTACTTGCATTTTATATAACGCATATAAAACCATTTATAATTAACCCTCATTAGTGCATGATTCTCCGTTAATAAACGACTACAGTATGGGCAACTGAAAATAAACAAAACGAATATTACGTCTATTTATAACATTGTCACTTAGATAACAACCATTAAAACATATGTCAAGGTGGTTGCCAAATCCGTAATACATCCCGAAACAATATAAGAAAAAATATTATTAAATTAAATGACCTAGATCAATAATCGCTCTTATTTATACCCTTGTAAGTTAAAAAGCCAATATTTTCGTCAGTATTAAGAACTTATTATTAATATCCTATATTATTTTTAGTATTATATATAGTATTTTAACATTTTAGACGCAATTACTTTTTAAATGAAAAAGAAGCATATTTACTTAAATAATTTATAACAAACTCTGCACTTTCTAAATTAAACAATAAAACTTTTTTAGGATATTTATAAAAGCCTTAGTGTACACTACTGGGCTTACTTAAATCCTTACTTGAAAAAAAATTATGTATCGTCTCTTTTGATTATAATTATATAAATAAATATTGTAAAATGTTTTGGTTAAAAATTTGAAAAAACCCGAAATTTTTGGCAAATATAATTATTGCGCAAAAGTTCTATTTCTTGCATGCCTTTGGCCGGTTCTATGGTGCTTACCATATTATTTTCAATTTAATATTTAAAATTTCTTCTATCGTAAGGTGATATAAATGCAATAATAAATTCGCATTGCATGATTATGTTCGGAATTTTGCTTTCGATGTAAATAAAACAGATCGAAAATTATAAATGCTATGAACGAGAAAAAGACAATTTTAGGTACGGTATTAAACGACGCTTACTCTGTAGTGCCTATAGAATTTAATATAATATACGAGGCATAAAGTAGGCTAAAGTAATTAATTTCTATCTTTCTATTTATCTTGTATTATTACTATTAAATAAGTTAACGAATTGTTGAATTTATAAGTAATAAAGTAAAAACTACATATTAAGATATTCAGAAAAAGAAATTAAATGTATGCTTTAAAAATAGCAGTAATTATAGGAACCTAAAGTTTTAATTCATAACTACTTTTTAATCGCAAATTATCATTTTAACGAAATATACTTAATATTAATTAGTTTTCATTTTTTTTATTTTCTTTTATCTTTATGACAGCTCACGAAAAGTCGTATGAAGCCTAAGTACTAAGTACGAAGAGTGCCGGATTTTTGGATATTAAACGCATTTTTTGCAGTTCCGTCAGCGATGTTCAAGTATCGACAAATGTAGATATTGCATTTTATGGCACTTTTTGGACGAGGTGGTACTGCCCCCACGGACATTATACAATTAACTACAACCTCTAAACTACTAACTAATGCTTGGTAATATTATCCAGGCAGGATCTACAGTTTAATGTTATATTTTATAATTGGTTATACAGGGTGAGGTAGCATAACTTCCTTTTTTCAAAACATAATAAAACGCATTGTATAAATCAGAAAGTTTTTATTTGGTTTTTACAATTTTGGTACATATCTAAAAATTTGTTTTATATAGATTTAAAGAGTAAATCACTTAGGTGACTATTGCCATTCTCGATGCATTAAGTAAACCGATTTCTGGCGCGGCAGCATAACTTCCTTTTTTGATCAAGGACGATTTGCAATAGCCGGAACGATCTTCCGATTTATCCGCTTGTGATTTTTTTTCTATTGAGTTTTTTGAAATTCCGTGTTTATGTGAACCGTCCAAGGCCCCATTTAAGATTTAAAGAACAACATTCAGGAAAAAATTGCCTACATAATGCTTGAAAGAGTCATAAGAAGCGCCAGAAATCGGCTTACTCAATGTATCGAGAATGGGGGACGTCACCTACGTAATTTGCTCTTCAAAGCTATGTAAAACAAAACTTTAGGTTTGTGCCAACATTGTAAAAACTAAATTAAAACGTTTTGATTCATACAATGCGTTTTATTAAGTTTTAAAAAAAGGAAGTTATGTTGCCGCACCCTGTATATCCATGGAAAAGATATCCAGGAGGGCCCAAATTCTTACAAGTGTTAGACCACAGTTACCTGCACGTGGTAGAATATGTGTGCAGAGGAATCCTGATGATGTTGTGATTGATAGACTTTATTAGGGAGGGCGATAGGGAGAAAGTATAAGATCTTGTATAACGAAAAAATTAATAAGTAGACTATGTGATTTCTTATCTATAGAACCATATATCTCGAGGAATAGTCGGTTCAAAAGTTCTGCTCTTATAGCAAAAAGTTCGTTTGTATCCTGACACTATTATCTAAATAAAGAATTACTTATTTCCTTTTTTTAGTTATAAAAATAAAAAGCCTATTAATATACGTATTAAATAATTTACCATTAGGAATTTTAAGTATATTATAAATTTTACCTACGCTATTGTACAACGCTCATTCCGTAGACCTGGTTGGGTTTAATTAAATATACGGCCTTACATGCCACTAAGGAAAGTAATTAACTTATCGACGTGGCTATAATGTGTTATTATAATACAATAAGGTAATGGAATGTTGGTTTTTTTAGTTAATGGGTTAGGAAAATGGAGCTAATAATCTATACTTAGGGAGAATAACGTGTTTAAGGGAATAAATACCCTTTGTTTTATTGTTATTGACTGACTTCCTATATTATTAAATATGTTATAATGAAAGTAGTTATATTTTACAGATAGAGAGATATTTAATACATTTTATTTGAAAATAAAAAAAGGGCCCAAAAACCTAAATGTCAGCTAAAAATATGTGTCTTAATTTTTAAAAAATAAAAATATAACCTGATGTTTTAAAATAGGGCAAGGTAAAGTTATTCAAAAGAGAATGGGCCTATCATTTTTATTACTCTTCTGTATATGTTAAATTTAAATATTATAACTAAAACAATAAAAGAGTTAAGTAGGGTTGTTTTATGTTTTAGCAATATATAATGTCTATTGTTGGTACCATTAGTCCTTCTGCGAAATGAAGTGACTTTTATGATCAAATTAATTAAAGAAAATACTTCGTTTTTTAGTTTATAAAAGATTTTTTACAGGATTCATAAGGTTTTATACTTTTATAATATAAATTGACTACTAAATAACTATTTTATCGAAAAGGTTAAAAATTCAATAGAGTTATGGCCAGTCTGATATATTTGTTATGTTTACACGACTAAAGTTAATTTTTGCCTTTTGTTTACATATTACTTTGCCTCTGTCAAAATATAAAACGCTAGGTATTTACTACTAATCAAAAATTATTTTGCTAGAATACTATATAAAAGTTTTATATCTAGAAGATCATATAAGTCATTGTTGCAGAAACACGTCTGGCAACATGAATGCTATTTTTCCATAGCCATAACCACGGTAATATTCCTTTTTAAATTTTAATAAATTAATAAAAATCGGTTTTAAAATTCCTTATCGATCTGCTTTCGTGAACTTGTGATGAAGTAGCGCAACCAATAAGAGCTTTAGGCTCGCGGGACGGAAACCGGGCCTTTTGGGTGACGCTACCGACGACGCGAAAGAGAAAGGAAATCGGGCACTTTGAGCGTGCGCCAAAAAAACATTTGTAGTACAATTGGCATATTCAGTGATGCATATGTCTGAAGAAACTTTCTGTTTTATTACGTTAGGAACGTTAAAATTTTCTAGCATTTCTGGGCAAATTGCCGAAATGTTCTATTAATTAGTTGATAAAAAAATCGTATTTTTTTTCTATGGTTTAGTACGAAGGTGTACATTTTTCTCAGCTAGTAAAGCTACTCTAAATAATTCTCGGTGTCAATTTTAGATTGACGTCTTCTAAACAAGGTTTAAAAGTAAAAAAAGGTGTGATAAAAGTGGTGTTATAAACAGTAGCAGGGCAGTATTTAGCTAGTGTAGTGATAAAGGAAAGTTATGGTAAATGGTATGTTAGAGGAATAGCTGGATAATAAAGGTAACATCTAAACTTTCTGATCGGATTGACAAGTGATTCGGTTGTCCCAAAAAACTATAAATAATTTCTAAATTTGACTTCAAGTACATGACCTTTTCTAGTGCTATAAAGTAATTTTTTATTGTGTCGTATCGTCGTTATATATTCAAGTCTCATAGAGTCCGCCGTGGGAGGGCGATTCGGGTTTTGGTGAAATATAAACAATTTTCTTGCTGAAATAAAGTAAATCTTTGTGCGCCTTTCATGGGCAAAAATTGTAACTATTTTTTAAACTTAGTAAGCCATTGATAAAATTGTGAACACGTAGCTATCAGTGCCTTCGACTCTTAACCTTATTTTTCTATTTTTAAGTAAACTCATTACCAAAAATTTGTCAAAGGAAGGATATTCTCATTGGAGATCGTATACTATTTGTATATATTGTTTTGAGTTGCTGATACGCCCCATTGGCGTACCAGTGTGAAGTAGAAATTGAGTAATAATTTTTGTAAAATAAACACTTATGAATAGTTACTATTTGTCGTGTCCTTATTAGCATTGGTCATTTTACAGGGCGTCCAAATCTTAATTTGAACCTATTCTTTTTCAGTTTATATTGAGTCGACAGCAAAGTTTGTCGGCAACTAATTATAGTGCAGAGGCGTGATTAACGGTTCCCCACCAGTCATTTACGAGATAAAACCTAAACACACAACATCCAATTTTCTATGTAGTACTGAGAATTTTTAAAAAATAATTTATAATATAAATAGATAGTAATTAAATTATTTAACCAAACTATTTACAAAGTTGTGTTCCAGACAATGTCCCATTTCTTTTTTGTTTTTGTTTAATAATTTAACCTTATTTTACAGGTTATTAAGTTTAAAATATCTAATAATAAAAGTGCCTTATAAATAAAGTTAACATTAAACGATTTATTTTTATTATCTATCTGCCACAGACCTACCGTAAAAGTATACCAAACATTTTATTGTGATTAATTATTTATTTGATTTATGGCCGGTAAATTCTAACTAGCTAACCGGCATTTTTAGTTATTTTTTTATGCAAATTGTGTTTTTATTTAATAAAGCCGATTAATTTTTTCGTGGCACTAAAAAACTACAATATTATGGTTTTATAAAAACTAACATTGTAAAATTTATTGGTGCATAATTTAAATATTATCTCTTATCTGAATTACTTAATAATAGTGCAAAATTAATATTATGAAAAACATAGAAAAAAAAGACAAAGGTTTAGTTTTTGCCCTTGTATCCTAAATTTGAATTTATATTTTATACAAATAGGTTATATTTAATAATACATTATTTTTTAAATCATGTTTTTTCTAAAACTTAAAAGATTAAATAATTCTTCCAATTTAAAATCGTAGACAATAATCGTTGTCTATTTTTCCTAATGCGATATTTAAAATTCCTTATCCTACCTCAAAATGCATTAATTCACCCATCTTGCACACTTATGTTCGGAATTTTACTCCAGACGTAGATAAAGCAGATCGAGAATTATGAGTCTAGAAACATGAAATTGGAAATTTTGTCCACGGTATTAAGGCCCATTCTGTAGTTCCGGTCAAATGCAATTAAATATATGTGGGAGAGGTAATTAACCAACGACGTGTGTTATGCAAGAAAATATGACAATACAAAAGGACTTCCTGATTTACAACTATTTAAGGTAATTAAAACGATTTGCTTACCTTTCTAAAATATTTAACAAATATTCTATATTTATTGGGTGTTTAATTTAGGTAAAATTCAGCCCTCCTAATTTTCTTATATATTAAAAAAATCGTATAAGATTATATATATAACAGATGGAACCAAAAGAGTCCAAAAGCCAGTATACAGAGTGGTACATTAAGCTGGCACCAAATGTAAAATCGCTTAAAATTTATTTTTGAATACCTTTTTTAACTAAAAGACTGGCACAATCCTTATGGAAAATGAGTTTCGGCCTATTTTTCAAAAATTTGCAAATTAGTAGTTCCCGACACGCCGAGCAGAAGTTTAAATGGGTAAAAAACCCGATAACCCCCCAACCTCTCCAAAATCACCTGATAATAAATAAATACACGTTTAAGGTTTTAAAATTTTTTTTTTGGGTTTTATAAAAATTTAAAAAACCTTTTAAAGTGTTCCGTTTTTTTTTTTTTTAAGGAGGGGTAAATAAATATATTTGAATCTTTCTAATCATTTAGTGTTTGACCGGACTTTTCCAGTTATTAAATATACCGTTCTATAAATTAAATATTTAAGAAAAAAATATAAAATGCTTGTTATCATCAAATTTTTAATTTTTTGACGGTTTAAAAACTAGCAAAAGTTTGTGCAAAAGTTCTTGTCATATTTCGGCATTATTTATGTCAGATAATATATTGGGGACTTTTACTATAGGCACAAAATAAAAAAGTTGGATGGTATATTAATAATTAGGTTAAAAATTTTTTTTTTAAAAATAAAAAACGATTGTATTTGGGACTTTTTTTATTTTTTTAATAAAATATATATATATATATATATATATATATATATATATATATATATATATATATATATATATTTATATATATATATATATATATATATATATATATATATATATATATATATATATATATTAATTATATGATTAAAAAAAAAAAAAGGGGGGGCCAAAAAGGGCAATCGTATTTTTTATTGCGTCTGTACTAAAAGTCCCCAATATATTGTCTGACATAAATAATGCCAAAATATGGTAAGAGCCTTTGCTCAAACTTTTGCTAGTTTTAAAACCGTTTAGGTCAGAAATGTAAACTCTGACGATAACAAGCATTTTATATTCCTTTCTTAAATATTTAATTTATAGAACGGTATATTTAATAACTGAAAAAGACCGGTCAAACACTAAATGATTAGAAATATTTGAATATATTTGTTTACCTCCTCTCATTAAAAAGTAAAAATAACGGAACCCATTAAAGGTTTTTTTTATTTATAAGAACTCTAAAATTAAAGTCTTAAGAGTGCATTTACGTTACACCTTAGGGGTCGGGCGAAAGGACGCGGAGACGGTGGGCGGAGACTAACAAACTCCCACTAACACAATTTTCGTATAGCCGCATTAAAAAATATATATTTTATTTAGTTTCTTCCAAATTCGGTGTGTCGATGCGATGTTGTTTTCGATTGCAAGCCTACAGGAGATAACGTTTTTCGGTAACTATTTTTCACTTAAATGACATAAATTATACACCATTTTAAAGGTAAGGAATTTAAACTGCTGCCCGCTTTGGGGTTTTTTGCTGTAACATTTTTAAATATAGTCGAGTTAAGGAAAAATTCTAAACATAACCGATTTTAGGGTGCTTTCACTCAAGAAAATATTAAAAACTAAATCCAAATTTAAAAAACTATTACAACAGAAGCCTAGATTTAGGTGTTGGCTTTCATATAGTTTTTGAATATAATCGATAACTTATACCGTTTTTGAGAAAAACATTATGCCCCGAACCCCAAATTGGATCCATTTTCGCGGCGCGAATGGACTCTTAAAACCTTTAAACGTGGACTAATTTATTAGCAGTCTGTGGTTTTCTTCTAGTTTACTTACAAGTTACTGGAGTATACAAAGTGTGAAAGTCTTTACCAGATGATGTCGATAAGTGTGATTTTAAAAAAAGATTTAGCTGTAAGTATTGAAACCAAAAGATCCAGGTCCAAACTAATAGGTTAGTAGTGCAATAGTCTAAATTTATTCTTACTAAGACGCCATTTATTTAAAGTTTTGTAGTTATTTGATTCAAAAAATTCTAATATAAGGGACGATCAATATATTTACTAGGGTTGTTCAGGCGTCTCTTAGCAGCTGACTCCAATTTCTGTCAAGTATTTTAATAGGCAAAATGTTTCACACCAAAGTGCAATAAGTTACATTAAAATTGGAATGCAACCCCAACTAAACGTCGCTCCCTTTGCTAATTAGACAGTTAAATAAAATTTGACATGTGAGTGGCATCTGATGCAATTGTTAATTAAAATTGGAAATATATTTAGGCCCATAGAACATTAAAGTGGGTCTTTTAAAAGGGTGCCTTGGTAAAATATTTATTCGACATAAAGAAGCATCTTATCCTAGAAACCTGTTTTTGATATTATTCTTGTAGATATAAAACTCATGCCTTTCAAAAAAATAATCTGCAACATACAAGTTCTTAAAAAAGCTAATAACTATTTACGTAATTGTGCTTTGTTGCTTTTTGTAACTATTACCGGTAGAATTTCAAGCAATTTATAATTGAATTTGCTTTAAAAAAATTTGAACATTTTACAATCTATATACAGCGTAAACCGTAAAATAAAGCAACTTGGTATTATTTAACATAAAATAGTGCTTTTTTAAAAAACGTGTTTAGAATTATGGACACTTTTTATATTTGTTACCAAATTTGTAATTAAATACCATATTTACGCAGCTCGTAGTAATGGTCAATTACTATTCTAGAAGCAATTAGAAGGCGTACATTTCTTTTATTTACTGCATAATTAAAAAAAAACTTGGATATTGTCTAGAAAACCTTTAAGAATTTAATTTCGTTTATGCCATAAAAAGCCACTATAAAATTAATTACGAGCCATATAATTTAAATATGGGTATTTAAAAAAAAAGTTTTTTGAATATTAATAAAAAATATTCAGTAACAAGAAAATATCATGGGAAAAAATATCACCCGAAATTGCGGATGTTCCAAAATTAGCTATTATAATTTTAGATTAAAATATTATAAAAAAATAAAACATTATAAAACTATGGATTAAAAATACAAAAAATTTTAGATTTTTTTTTACTATGTTTTTTTAAAAACGATAGATTTAAGGAAAATTTACATTATTGTTTTAAATTTTATTTAAGTAATAGTAAATTGAATAATATCATTTAAAGAATTAATAAATTTTAAAAAATAATGCATTTTTTTATTGTCATAATATTTTTAAGATGAGTTTGACTTATGCAAATTGTGATAATAATATATTTGAAAAATGTTTTACCAGTATATTTAAAATATTTGTAGCTTTTCTATGACTTTTACCGTACAATATTATGCTGTACACCAACAACTATTACTGCTTCACATATCCGTAAACAATGCCTAAACTTTACCAACTATACCACTTATACTCCATAAATGATATATTACGTTATCCCAACCTCTGCCTCTCACCATTACGACTCCCCGTTAAATCATACACGTCTCCTGCATGTTCGATTGGGCAATAAGTCGTGATTTATGTGCCCTATTAATTACTCGATTATGTTACGGGTCGCTTACAATGTTACTGATTCTCGATTCTGACTGCTATCACTCTACCTGTCTTTCTTTGTTATAAAATTGGAAATCGCTGTGACCTCTGGTACATGTAGATAAATTAACTAAGCTTATTTACACATATTTTTTTTAGTTAAAAGTTTTTTTATTTTACACAATAAAACTTACGGAAAGAAAAATGGAAATTGGTGATAAAATTATTAAATATTTATTAAGTTTAAACTACGAAAATATAATATTTAAGAAAAATGTGTGTTGGATCAGAACTAACCATAACTAATGCTAGAAAAATAATTGGTATGAAAATTACTTAATACTTATTTAGCACAAAAAAACAGGAATATTATATCTAAAAAAATATATTACTTTTAGACCAGTAAAAACCAGAAATATACAAAACAAATGCAAAAAAAGGGACTAATTATGGGATTGATTACTAAATACTTATTTAGTAAAAATATTATAATAAAAAATTAATACAAATAATATTGAAAAATTATTATGCAAATATTACAAACAAATTTATTTATTATTATTTCTATTTAATAAAATTGGCTTTTTTGCACAATTTATGAACTTCTTGCACCTAACTTATTGCCTTTTTTTAATGCGATTGGTTAAAAAGGTTACACAAATCTTTAAAATGATTACATAACAAAATCAAAATTGACAAAAATATAGTTTCTTCCAAAAGTATATATAATAAATAAATATATATATATATATATATATATATATATATATATATATATATATATATATATATATATATATATATATATATATATATATATATATATATATATATATATATATATATTTTTTATATATTAAATATATAATATTATATATATATATATATATATATATATATATATATATATATATATATATATATATATATATATATAATAAACCCTATTAGAGAGACTTTTTTAATTAAAACATTTATAAGAAAATACTTTTGTCAACAAAGCAACTTAGAAGAATTTTTTTTTAATTATTCATTTTCTACCCTAAAAAAATCAGACTGAAGGTGGTTCTTATTAATACTGCAATGAAAATTCTGAGACTTAGGTTTCAGCAAAACCACTTTTACGTTAAATTTTTGAAAATGACAAACTAAAACAGGATACAAGAGAACTTTAGGTATAGCTTTTATCTTAAAGGTGTGGTTTAAATTACCAGAAAAGTAAATTATAAAAGTAAACATTTTAAAAACAGGTAAATTTTTTTATATATATTTTAAATAGGCCTAGAACCTTAAATAAAGTTAAAACATAAAAGTACGCTAGAAGTATTAATAATAAAATTCTCCGGTGACGTTACATCATCATGCAATCTACTATGTTTTATTAATATATTAAAGATTCTGTGGTTAAAAAAATTTAATAAGAATGGATTTTTTATGTATATTTATATAATTCTTATCACATTTATTTTAAATAGTATGACATTAAAATATATAGTTTTCATGGTCTCTTACACTTTTTCTTATAAGTTTGGTTTAATAATAAGTCATGATTTATGCTCCCTGACCTAAGTAATTACTAGATTATATTAGAAGCAGCTTACAGTGTCAGGTATAATTGGTTTAATTCCTGTATTACCAACATGTCGTTTTTTAATTTGAAATTAATTTTTGTATGCAGCTGTCTATTTTAACTGGCCCTATAAAATAATAAAATCAACAATTAAAAAATATAAAAATCCTGCTGCTTCTATGTGAGTTAAAATAAGAAAAGAATACTTTAATAGTGTTAAAAAATACGAATAGTATATAAAGGCAACCAAAAAATTTTTTAAAATTTTTGACCTTAAAATTTTTTTTGCATTAAAA
>JAHBCN010002469.1:0-90881 GCA_019359885.1 Listronotus oregonensis
TCGCACGTCTAAAGTGGCAGTGAGCTGGTCACATTGCACGGCAAGGTCGGAATAGATGGACCTTTAGTTTGGCCCAAAAAAGACAAGGTGTGGGACCATAAAGGCGATGGCAAAACGATATTCAAAGAATTTCAGGAAGAAATTAGAACCAAACCTCTTTGAGTAGAGAGACATGGAGGGTTTGGAAGAGGCCTACATTTAGGGGTAGAATAAATAGAGGCGTGCCCATAATATTCGATAAATGCAAGAAAATTTTAACGACTGATGTTGCGGTGAATTTTTATAGAACCGATGAGTTTTTCCATTGCCTAGCGCTAAATACACTGACATTTTATTTTTTAATTAACACAAATTAAAGACGTACTGATTTAACTGTTCAAAGGTTAAAAATACACAAAAAATTGGGTGTATTTTTTTCCAAAATCTCCCTAAAAACCTTAAGTATATAAAAAAGTTTACAGACGTAAAAAGGGTTTACAGATATTGGCGTGTAATAGACCTCAGATAGCGCCTTAAGCTATTATTTTTACGCAGCAGAACATAAACTGCCTTTTATACCCTGTAATATAATACAGATAAAAAAAACAATAAATAAAACGGGTGGAGTTTGTTACCTAAAGGCGAAAAGCCTGAAGGTAACAACTGTTCATAAGATTAAAGTTACTTTTTACCTATAAATTATTTTTTTTGTGTTATTTAGAATAGTATTAGAATTAATTAAATGCAATTTTTTTAATTGGGAAAAAAATAGCTTTTTTTTTATATAGTGCGGTAACCAAAAAGAAATGAGTTTTAATTATATTTACCTTTTATTTGTTATTTGTTTTAAATTGACTAATAATTAGAAAGGTTTACAAACTAAGGATTCTTTTTGAAAAAGCTAGATTTTTTAGTCGAAGATCAAAAATTTGTTACCTGTAATATTATAACAAAAATTTGTATGACTAATCATTTAATGAGTTCAATTGCTTTTTTAACCTTTTAAAACCTTAAATAAAATGTTCATTTAAAGGGTTTTTTAAAAAAAATGTTAATTTTTTTCTTTTTTGTACAGATGACTTAAAACTTTCTTCATGTCCTTTGCTATCCTAATCGATCCCGGTTCCCCTCAACACATAAGAATAAGGACCTAGAAATTGTACAATAGTGCAAATGTTTAAAAGTATTCATGATATATATCGACTATTACACACATACTTTATTTCCATGTTTTCTTTAAGATAATCAACTAAACGTCGATTTTTTTAAATACCTACCATTACCAAATGTAACTAATTTATACATATACATAGTAATCCAAAAAACATATACTATCATCTTATGTTGATTCCTGAGCCTAAAATAAGACAAAAGTTATATAACCGTATCTCCAGAAAACCCTTATAAATAGAATACAGAAAGAAATCTTCCATTATCAATGGTCTATGTTTTTTGACGCATCCTGTATATTTAATATTAGTAACTCTTGCAACTATTGGCAAATAATTACCTTTATATTTTTTAAATACCCTGTATATTTATTATTAGTAGCTTATGCAAATATTTGAAAATATTTAACTTTAACGAAACAGCGTTCATGATTTTATACTAATAATAAATTAAACAAAGCTTTTGTCAAATGCAGCTTATTAACCGTGTTTAAGTTAAAAAATATAAATAGTTAAGTTTTTCTCTTAAAGGTCTGTAGCTGAAAAAATATCGATAAGAAGTATCTAATATTTTCCAAAAATTCATATGCTAATTGTGAACGGTTTTTCTACCAATGGATTAATAATTTGCCAAAAACTCAAACTTAAAAAAGTACTGATTAACTCTCAAAAATGTCGCCTGTGTAAAAAATGTCTTTGTAGATTGTCCCGCATGTTTTAAATCCATTGAGTTCTTTGAAAAATGCCGTATCCGGGTGATGCTAATCGCTTTTAAGCATTTTCACTTTATTAGATTTAATAAAATTCAGTTCCTTTATACCGAGTTTTACAACAAAGGCTTTACTTTATTTAAAAGGACTACAAAGAATATCTTTTAGATGTTCAGCAATAAATTTAATCTATTTTACGTTGAAAATTATATGGCTAAGTATGCAAAGGGTTATAATGCTTCACTGTTAATAACAGAAAATGTTTATGTTGCTTGTGATAGAATATCAACCAATTGTTGCCTTGGCGCAAATTGAGTATATAATGGTATAATATACCAGAAGTTTTCCATAAATTTAATAAAACATGATATATTGTTGTTTTGGGACTTAAACCAATGGATTGTAATAAAGCCACAATTGAGGAGGCCTTTTACATTTTTCAATTTAATTCAAGGCAAATTACGAATTAAAAAAAATGTTTTATTTGTTGCCGATTTAAGGACCAAACTTTATACCACGATATGCTTAAAAAACTCATCTAGTAATTGGTTCCAGCTTTAGCGAAGACCCTCAGAAGAGCATTAAATATGTTAAAAATATTTAATAAAGACAATGTTGGCAGACGCTATGACTTTAAATTGGTAGGTATTTATGTTATGAAATTTTAATATATTTTTTTCGGTATTAAAGCTATATAATCATAGATTTTAAATACATTTTAGCTGCAATATAAGAAAACAAAATTAATCTGACCTAAAGTAATAACGCTAATAAACACAGGATTTGTGGAATAAAATCGATAAAATCTGATTTAGAAACATAATTTTTCTATCACCCAGAGATATTTTAAAACATGCATATTTATAATTTACACACCTTGAAAATAGGCAGGTCAAATTCTGTACGAACGCCACTGGTGAAAAAAAAATATGTGGTACACTAAAATATGCTTCTTGATACATAGTACATTTATGCCAAATTTCATTAAAACATGTAAAGTATTATTACAGATAATAATAATAAATGATTTATTTTTAAAAAATTTACCACCCTGTTTCTGAAAAGTTAAGACGTTTAGGACATACCTTCATGAAAAGTTTTCTTCTTAAAATAGAACCGAAAAATTGCTTCCCTAAATATTGATGTACAATTAGAAAATACCCTGTATAATTTAAAAAAAAACCAAACATGATATTCTATTTCTCGTAAACAGTTAATTTTATCTATGTCAATCAAGAATACCTTTTTTCATTTTAAGGTTAAAGCTATCCAAAAATAATATTGTTGAGCCTTTATCATACAGAATGTTAAAAAAATTGCTATTATTGTGTCAGAGTTAGTTCGTCCCTGGCAAACTGAATAAGCCAAATATGATTTAATGGGTTCATTTTAAGAAGACTTATCTAGTAAATTAAATTAAAAAAAATATTAAATTACGCCCAGTATTTTAAAACTTATTTAAACAAAAACGATTTCTAGGGGCGTCGGTTATATACCTGTATCTCCGTAGGGAAGGGTCATGGGGTAAAAGTTTATGGAAACTTGTCATAATATTTTTAGGTTATCTATTAGATTCCGGAAGATTGCCCACATATTCTGGGACACCCCGTATACATGTTTTGTTATATATCTTAAGTACACTTTATCACTTTTAATAATATTTTCATGATTTGAGATTTGTATCGTATTCTGGGTGTTAGTTATAGTTCTTCAACATATTGTCTAATATTTCCACTTTTAATTTTTTTACTGTACCATTTACCAACACTTTCCCTATAATTCACACGCATGTTTGAATTTTTCGTTCACATTTTCGTGTATTTATAATCGCACAACTTTATTTCTTCCAAATTTATAAAAGTCTGTTGTCAACTTGTAAAAAAAATAAGGTAGAATGGGAAATAGGAAGCACATTTTTAATTGAAATGGTATATTAGACGAAGCCGGACCACTTAAGGGATAATAGCAACAATTAAATATTTTATAAACTGTCGTTTTCACTGAAATTAGAGTTAAAAAATAAAAAATACATATTTTTGCTGCGTTAAAACACCACTTTTCGTCAGAAAAATGAGGTTAAGCAACACTGGAAACTGAGTGCGTAGATGTTGTTATTGCCTTAAGGTGAGTAATTTAAGAATTTTTCGATGCTCGAAAATATGCACAAATTAAAGTAAGAAAGCATTTTGTGCCTTATAAAAATTTCGATATATTTGGCAACAAATTGATTAAATAAATAAGTAAATAAAAAGTACTTACTGCTACTAAACTTAAACTGCTTTCTAAAACTCAAAACGCCAATTTGTGATTGTTTTATAATATAATAAAATTTCGTGTCTATTACTAAATTTTTGGCATACACTTCTTTAGAAAAAAAAACACAAAATTATATTACAAAAAATAAACCAAAAGACAAGAGCCTTTTTTCTCCAACCCTTCGATTTAAAGAAAATCATTTGTCAATAAAAAAATTATATATCTTTTGTTCCAGGGCCCAAATAAATTTGACACTTTATATTCAGCAGGCGTACACTGCCAGAACAAAATAGTACTTTCAAAAGTCCGTCAGCATATTATTGACAGGAGAATTGAGCAATTTATGGTTCGATGAATTTTTCCTTAAAATTACTTGTCGGGTTTTTCGTAGAAAAAAGCGAAAATTTGTAAAATACAGTTGCTTTTTGCTTTTTTATTATATATATTAAAAATTAAATTTAGCTCAGTGTTACGAAAATTAAATTTAAAACTAAGTTGCAGTTTAAAATTAAGTTATGATTTTCGTTCTAAATAGATAACTAATTATACTGGATTATTTTTTTGTGACATGGACAAAATTAAGTAATTAGGTAAAACAGCCTTAACTTTTTTTTTATTATGCTTAGTTTTTTATCACAAGACTTTGTTTCTTACTAAAATATAACAATAGTTGTATTTTATAGTTAATACAAATGACCTTAAAAATGTTGTTCCCGATGTTTAAGTGCGATTTTGTTTCTGGAGTATCTCTTGATAATGTTTAGCAATAGTCAACAACCAAAGTGACACTTCATTTTTCTTAATATGATTTTACCACAGCAGACATGTCTTGGTAAAATCGTGTCTCATGTTCGTCAATCATAGTCCTTAAATTTTAAAGAAAGTAATAATAACTAGCTTACATACAGTATATTATCTCACAATATAAGGCAAATACTGGCAAGTATGGTCCAGTCAGAAGTTTGTCTATCTTTCAGAACTCAAAAACCAAATATTTAAGTTAAAGAAACACAGATCAAATGTGCATAAAATTGCACTTCAAAACACTAAACTTTGGCGTTTGATGGAATCAGACTTTTAACCTTTAATATTTGTGTTTATATGTTTTGTTATTTATTTAGATTTTTATATAATACAATGAAATATATATTTTAGATATTGTTTTTGCTTTTTGTTAAAAAATTATGGTTAATTACCCAAATATATGTTTATTAATTTGTCTTTGGCTTAAGTTTCTTATGGATTTAATTTGTTTTTGCAGATTCTGACTTAGCCATGCCTATAGCATTTGCATTTGATAAAAACATAGGTTCATTTGCATTTTTAGTTTTTATTTTGGCCCCCTAAAACATTTCGTCTCACAAAACTCGCAGAACCATGTACTTTTGCAAAAACTAAAATTGATAATAAGCGTTTTTACTTAGTTATTTTAATATAAGAATTGTTTATTTACAAAAGCATGATTTGGTCAATCCTTCTGCTTTTCTTTCCCAAATTGTCGGTTTCCAAATTTTTTAAATTTATTTTTAGAATAGGTATTTTTATTTTAATAATTTTAAAGATTTTTTATTGTTTGCCTAAATACACAATATATATTAAATAACTTAATTTATATCTATTTTTTAATAAATCTGCTGGCAAAAAACTGCTTTTGATATAAAAATATTTGCCAGTTTTCAAAAACATAGCGTCTGCAAAAAGTGTCTTTATAAAATATCTCCTGTATGTTTTAAGCTCTTTGAGTATCTTTTTAAAGCTCTTACCACGTAATGAGCAAGTCTTTCAGGTATATTCATGTTTTTAGGCAATTTAAATGTATTAAAGTATTTAAAAAAATATTTTTACTACAAGCGAAAAAATATAATTTAAGAAAAACTCTTAAAAAATAGATTTGAATCAAGTTAATCATAATGTAATCTAATTAAAGTTTAATATGCTTAACATTTTGTCAAATATTTTTATACAAGATACTTCAAAAAACATAATTTATCGCTCAGTGAAACATTTCTTGGCCAAAAATGTATAGCTAGATAGTGCTACTAAGTAAAGCCTTGATGACCAAGAACTAGGAAGGAAGGAGTAAGTTGCTTTGGTGTCGAGCTAGTACTGTCAAAGAAACATAAAGAGGACTTGCTTTTGTATTAATGCATAAAGAAATTCTTTAAAATCCCGAAACAATATAGATCAATTTTTTAAGTCAAATATACGTATAGACTTAGTTTTGTAATTATTGTTCTCCTACGATTATTTAATATTTAAAAAAGATCTTATGTTAACCTAAGTTAATATGACACACAGGTCTTAATGGGATAAAACAAGTTTCATTATAATTAGACAGATGATTTACATTATTTAAAAGGTCTGCTATAAAAAAATCTTGCGAATGATGTTCATAAAAAATGTTTAAATATATGTGAAAAAGCTATTAATATTATTTAATTTCATGTTTTTATTTGGCCCTTTTTTTATTGGGACTTAATTAAACTATTATTTTTAGTGATATGACGCACAGCTCTTAATGATCAGAAATATTTCATTATTATTAGTTATATGATTTTTCTTATTTAACAAAATGTTTAAAGACCTGTAATAAAAATATCTGCAGTACCCAGCGCTTGTTTTCCAAATCCGGATTAAAGACTGGTTGCTTATGAAACTGAATATTGAAGTTAAAAGTACTGTTATTAACAGAACTACGAATGAGATTGATGTTAAAAAACAAGATAATCTTGTAAAATAAAAAAGCTAAAAACGTGCCCATTTACAAAAACGGGTACAAGTTGATTAGAAAATAAACTAAAGAGCTAAGAACACTGGATAAAAGTCAGTAAAAAGGAATTATTATTGAAATTTGTAAATAAAGAACATAGTATTTTATTGCCGTCTACCTGTCAGTCTGTCTGTTAGTTTATCTGTCGGTCGGCGCCATTACTCCTTCATAAATAATAGGTTTTATTTTATTATATATATAAAACTTCTAGAAAGGGTAAGCAACCTTTCGTTTTTCAGTAATTTCCTTTAAAGCAAGGTGGCAAGATAGCAAAAAGTTGATAACTAATTTATCATTTTGATAATGTTAACACAGTTAATTTAAATTAAATGGTATTAAAATATTTTTTTAGGTGTATTTTTTGGTTTTACATCTATCTTACTTCAAACAGTTGTGCTTATCCTAACTTTTACCAATTTATTTCATAATAGATATATTTTATATAAGAACATACTGGCAAATACTTAATAAAATTAAAGAATAACATTACTAAATAAAAAATATAGTGTGCAAGTTTTAAGGTACATAATAAAACAGACGACAAACCGTATAAAAGTGGGGATGCAGCGTTTATCGGTGCGCAAATATACTTAAAAATGGATCCATAATAATATTTTAATAACACTAAAATCTTGGACTTTCATTATCTTTTTTTGTTAGTTGATACACAATGTTTCGGTTAGTGATGTATCTCCAATCGTTTTCAAGTGGAAACTAAGAACTATTCTTTAAAGCTTTGACTTATATACTATCCATTGCTTATCGATTCTTGACCGATTTTTTACGGTTTAGCAATAACTGCTAATATTCTAAATGTTGATACGAGGCTTGTTAAATACATTTTGGTTGTTAAGAAATATTACACCTTATTTTATTTTATTTTTTTTCTTTTAGTCGGTTTCTTTATAAATAATTTTTAATTCCGGTCATTTTATGCGGTGTTGATTTGACATGCGTGTTCGATAACCCCCGACTTCGATGTTTCACCTTATTTTGTATATCTGTTGTGTTTTTTAACTCCAATTTCGAGTAGTCTTTTTGTTTTTCCAATGTATACCGAACCACATTTACAGGGAATTTGGTAGATACAGTTATTATTTGAAACATTGTTGTCCAAACTCGTCTTAGTAAGAATACTTTTTAGAATGGTTTGGGATTTAAATACCATTTTAATATAATTCTTGTTTGAGATTCCGCGGATCTTTTCCAAAAGTCTTTTTATGTCTTGTTAAGTCTTATTCAAGTTACAGATTTGTTGTCTTATTTCAATATTTGTCGATTGTTTCCTTAACCAGTCTCTTCTGAAGCCGTTCTGCTTAAAATCGCCGGTAATATTACTTATTTATACTTGCAGAGGTTTCTTATTGTCACCGCGCGGGTATATAGTGTACGTATAATCCCCTGTTTTGGTTCTGTTGGAGTAATTAGAATTTTGGTGTACGCTTTTTGTATACTGAGGTTTGTTAATAATATTATTTATTGCAAACATGTATCTGCATTTTAAAACTTTATCTAACACATCAACACAAACAAGCTAAGTTGGTCTTTAATTATCAAGAATTTTGTGTAAAGTATTGGTAAATATACGATTTAAATAATTACTTATATAACAGCAGTAAACGCACTGATCTAACTGTTTCTTTAGGTTAGCAAATTATAATAAATTTTATTAGGGCAATACTTATATTTACGTCATAATAATAAAAGTTACTTTATATACAAATATATTACGTTTAAAAAGTATATGTAAAAAAATGAAAAAAAAAATATTTATTTTAACTTTTAGATTTATGACCCCGCTCGAAAAAAGTTATACTATCCACGTCTAAAATATTCTAGAAAAAAAAAACTTAAAAAGTTCTATTAAGCTGATTAAAAATAAAACAAAACATATAAAACTATGGGCTTTTCTTTAAACTGGTAGACTAATCAAAAACAGTTATATTAAAAACTAATATACCAACACGTATTTTACAGTTATTAAAAAAACATTAAATTTAACAACGCCAGTAAAAAACAGATTATTTAAAAACTAACAATGTATTTTTGTGTGCGTGTGTGTTTTATTATGTAATATTAAATTGTTTCGTTAATCCCAAACATAGTAGATGAACTGACGCAGATGTCAAAGCTGTCGGAAGTATTGAGCTTTTGCAAATTTCCCCCTCATTTTAGCAAGCATGTCTACAACGAGGAGTATTCTAACGCCATATCAGTTGAAATGTTACCAGACAATGTATTTTCAATGAAAACACGGAAACCAGATATCTCATAGTTAGATTAGCTTGGCAATGTTTAAATTGTTATGGCATATTGGGTAATATATGGACTAATATAAAATTATTTAATTTTATTATTATTGCATTATTAGTTAAAATCCCTTATGATAACAAATATATGCAAGTAATTCGATTGTAGCTGTCTTAAAAGGATATCTAATCAAAATAATAAAAAAACAGTATCAAAAAATGGTAATTTAAAATTAAAACAAAAATTAAAATTCGAATGGGAGGCTTAGACTTTGGGTTTCAAATAACTTTTTGGTTATTTTTTTATAAATATATTTTCTGAAATAAATATATTTTTACTTAAGAACCTTTTAATTTATTTGACATACCCTGTAAATCCCGTAACTTTTAATAGTTTGGGATCATGCACTTTTATAAGAAAAGGACAAAAAGAAAACGTTTTCATTTGTTGTACACTTAATGGATCATACTGTAGTACATTTTTGTATTGTCTTTAAATAAGACTACAAAGGTTTATACAAAGCCTAAGTTTAAGTTACTACTGGAACCATGTTCTTAGGTGTTTTCTTAGTATCATTAACGAAGTAACGGAGCATAATTGCACTGCATATTGGGATACCTCTTAAACAACGCGCACAACCAGGTATATTTAACAAATATTTACTATTTCTACCCTTAATACCATACCTTTTTAGGGCCCGGAAATTGTTAAAACCAAATAAGGCACATAGTTTTTACTGGCGGTCATACATTTCATTACTAACTGTGCTTAGCGTTACGTTACTTCGTTGAGCTGGCAGGAAGGCTGTTGTCCGGATCTGGCAATTTATTTATCAATTACTTAAATAAAAATCAGAAATCTTGTTTTCCTTTATTCTCCAAAGACTCAGTAATATTTAATATGCAGAAAAAGTCAGCAATTTCTTATTCTCTACTTATGAGCGGCCAACTTTATTTTATAGAGGTTACTTCTAAGAATTATCTAAATAACGCAATTAAAACTTCATTTCAAATGGAAAATTAAAACCAAATTTGTAGTTAATATTTTTAACATATTAAATTTTTTTGGTAAAAAATATTTATTAATTTTTTGGAAAATGGGTTTTAAAATGTATTAAAAAAATTTAACTACACACCCCTTACGTGAAATGTCCAGTTTAAAGCTTCCTGTAATTTTTAAATATTTGTTGTGATATAAAAGATTTAAAAAAAAATTGACAAAGCTTTCTTTTATCTACATAAAATTGAACGAGAAATTTTAGAGGTGAATTCGTCCAACCATAAATGGCTTAATTTTCCTGTCAATAAATGTGCAGACGAATTTTCGAAAGTACTGTTATGCTCAGGCAATGAACGTCTGCTGAATATAAAGTTCGAATTTCGTTAGATTCCGGAACAAAGGACATATATTTATTTATTGACCAATGGCTTAAAAATTATTATTTCCTTTTTATGGAAGACATAATATTACAGGACTATGTTGCCCCTAAAATTACCTGTGTGTAATAAAAAGTATTTTAAAATTTTTTCTTAACTTGTAGTTTGTAATTTACCCATTCTACTTCCTCGGGAAGTCCCTATAATTTTAATGAGTAAATAGGAAAGTAAGTCAGTCGATAAGTTAGTAATAAAATGGGCGATTTTCAAAATCCAATGTCTCAGAAACCACTTGACGAAACTTCTCATTTTTTTCAGGTGAAATTAGAATATTTATATAAATTTCATACCAAATCTTATATCTTCATGTAAAGTAATGACAAAGTTATTATAGGAGCAGCACAGTATGCTGTCGTGATAAAATAGGTCGTTCCTATTGTGGAATGTTGTGGTTAAATTATTAAGAAGAAAATGTCAATGATCTGCAACAAGTTGAAAGTATTAAAGCTTTTGAGGATGTGAAAAATAAAGGCAAAAGCGATTAATATCTTTTGACTTTTAAATAATTTATCTAAATATGTATTACAATTAATAAAACCTTTCGTAAGACACAAGGAAAGAAAAACTAATTTAGGTGTTAGAAAAAAGTGAGTTATATTAAATAAATAATTTAGCGAAACAGTTAAGACAAAACATTTTTGTCGTTGTGTCAAACACTTTGGTTTAGTAAGTCAACTGTAGATTTTTATCTACCTTTTATGTTTTGTCTGCCTTTTTTACATCGAAAAGCTACCAAATGAAAAATAAAAAAGTATATTTTTAACTGTATTTTAGTTTTCAGTTAGTAGATTTAAAGTGGTACAGCCTTAAATGATTTACAAATATATCGTGTGTTTGTTATTTAGAAATAGTTTACACTATTTTACTTTTTTTACGCACCTAGTCCTAAATTACCCTTTAACAAAAGCGCTTTACGTAAGAAAAGGGTAAAAAGTGTACACTATTTTTTTTTAACAAACGGACCTTTAAGTGCGTTGTATACGTTTCTTTGTGGAGGATATAAAATAAAAACATTTTATGAAAATATTATATATTTTTTTAATTATAACCAAAATTCCGGTAAGTATTAAAACAAATAAAATACGAAAGTTGTAGCTGATGAAGACTGACCAAAAGACTGTTGTTGCAAATACATGTCTTCTTGTTTTCTTGAAAATCCATATTAAAAACATTTAGATGTTAAACCCATTGTGATAGGGTTATTTAAAACAATTTAAAAAAAAAAGTTTTTAATCTAAAACATGTATTTTATTACTAAGAAAACAACAATTATATATAGTTTGTCGCAAAATTTGGAAAAAAACCCCATTGTTTTTTGCAAGGAAAGGTCACTCTATATAAAAAAAATATTTTTGTAAAAATAGGTTTACCATGCAAAAAGAAACAGTGTCTTAATATATTAGGTAAAAAATACTTTATAAATAATATATTTAATAAAAAAACTTGTTTATATTTTAAAATAAAGGTAAAATACAAAAAAATACAAAAGATTTAGTCATTTGTTCATCTTTAGTAGACTTTTGTTTTAATATAGGGAAATATCTAAAATAATAATGTAAAAAAAAATAAATAATAATACAATAATGTTTGTCACCTACGGTATAAAAGTTGAAACATAAAAATTAAAATTAACCATTTAAATTGTATATTTGGGACTTATTTTAAATTACAAATGATAAGGATACTTTCCACAAAAAGCATTTTTGTTTTTATATTTTATAAAAATCATGTACATCCCATTTAAGAAGCTTTGACGGTAGATTCAAGCAGATTTTTTTTTAGTTAATTAAATAACCTTAATTATTTCATAGGGTGTTTTAATACTAGAATAAAATAAAACGTTTTTATTCATTCACGTATAATACCACCTAAATAAAAGCGAGTATTAACAGAATAATAAGAAACAATATTAATTCATGTACTTACAAGCTGATAAAAAAATCCTTAAAATCGGAAAACAAATAAAAAAATTATAAATCATTAAACCTATTAAATGATTTTATGTGCCGGAATTTTGGGCCAGGGAATGTGTTCAATTGGTAATAAACGCATACTTTTCTAACAAAATATTTATGAGTTTTTTTTTACTATTAAAATCTGGTGTAACTTTAAAATTTGGTAACTTTTAATGATAAATTATAGATATCCAATAAATTAGGGTATTAATAAGGGGAAATAATGTTCAAGGCCATTGAACCCGCTCACTAGGCTGGCGCGAAAAGGGTTAAGATTATTAATCGCCAATTAATGCCCGAATTTGATACATAAATGTATATGTTAATATTATTCATAAATAAACGATCGCCAAAAAAGTTTTTAAATAACTTAATGAAATACTTAACATCATCAGTATTGTATTTACGTTACTTACAACATTTTATTCATCTTTTCAATATAGCCAACTCTATTTCAAGAGGGAAATTTTTTACGTAACCAATCTAACTGCCTGTCATAACCACGCAACCCAAACAATTTTTCAATGTTTTGCCTCGGTAAGAAGTTAAATAACTTTTTATATATCGATTATATAGGTTTAACAGCATAAACATGAAAAATAACCCAACAAGGTGTTTTTTAATACGTTATTAAATTTAGGACTTTTCTTTAAAGGGAAAATAAAAAATAGGGTACTACCTTTTACTTTACTTTTATTTAAGTAAATATAGCCCTTAATTTTATTTTTAAAAGAGCTCATGAAGGCTTGTATAAAATCCAAATATTACCTATTGTGGGTGCCGGGAAATCGGAAGTTAAACCAGTTACATTGCTCCACATTTTTTTATATTTTCTTGCATTTTTTCAATCTTCTACAAAATGCTAAGTTTAAATATGAGCTTAAATTAAAAAAAAAACCAAAGCATTGGGAATCTACTAAACTTGCATGGTTAAAAAAAATTAAAAACTATTTTTTAAGAAAATATACTACATACAGAAATTTTAAGGCAGTTAAAAAATTATATTGTTATTTTTTTGCCTGTAATGAAAATAATGAGTTTTTACGTTTTAAGGGGTAGTTCTTTAACATTTTTTAAAAACCTTTATGACAGGCCACAAAGTCTTATATGGAGCTTAAGTACTAGGTACCATGAGTGCTGTGTTTTTAGATGTTTAAACCATTTGATTCCCCCGTTTAGTCAACTATGTCCAAGCACCAAGCATATGGCACTGGCATTTTACGGCACTTTTTAGGCAACCAGAGTCCATTTTCCACTATATCGTTGACGCAATTGCGTATAAAAGCTTTCGTCGTAAATTACATTTAAATTGTCAATTGTTGCAACCTAACGTTTCGTTAAATATAATAAGTTCTTCAAGAAAAGTTGTGTAGTTTTTCGAGTTATTTTTACCTAGAAAGTTGCTACATAGACTTTTAAAGGCAGTCCAAGCATAATTTTATTTTACCGAATATTTTTTTCCTAAATAAAGAAAAGTATTTCCTTCTACATTTAAGCTTTTTACAAAGATTTTTATACACCCCAGTGATATATGTAGAGAAGGTAAATACATTTCTTACTGATCTACTAAGGGCTTATTAAAAACATTTTTAGGCTAATTATTTTTAGGTAACAGTAACAACTCTGCCATTCCTTTGCATAAAAAAGAACAATATTTGCTATAGCCTTCCTGTAAGTACTACTTACTACAACTTTTAGTTTGGTACAGATATTTCATTTATAATCCACGTACCATATTTTTATTAAGTAAGATACTCATGTCTTCCTGTGTTTATTTCTTATTTACAGAATGACCCACAAAATAGATGGTTTCTGGTTTCCTTTAAACAATAAAACTACCTTTAAACTTAGGGTAGATGTATATTAAAGGCGAATATATGCTGTTGATTTTCTCTGGATTTTTAACGTGATACAATTTACAGGTCATAAATGTAACTACAGCAGATTATGAAAAATTTACGAGGTTGCAAGTTTGTGCGAAAATATGCACGATTGTTAAACCGGGGCTTAAATGGAACGTAGTTTAAGACGACCACAGCTTTTTTGTTAAAAGTTATGTTTGCCACATTGTTGCAGTTATGGTGTGGAGTGCCATTATTAATGGTCCCACTCCTTTCCAGTGTTTATCAGAGCTAACTGCACACATACGTACAAAAAAATTTCACACCATTGTATTAATATCTCAAAACATTTCCAAAGCGAGTTTTACAACAAGATGCTGCCCAACCATATTGAACCTGATTACCAGTGGACTGCTCTGAGGTAATGAAATTATTCTTTTACTACTTTCACTATTTCTTGTTTACCCTCAATTTATAATGTATTGAAAGGTGACCTGACAAATAACACCAACTAAATAGCTCCGACCAAACACCCCAAATTTATTTTGGCTCATGACAAAAAAGCCCCGTCAAAAAAGGTCCAAAAACCTTCACGAAATCCTTTTTTGTGTGTTGAAGAATTTATTTATCACATACTAAAATACTTAATTGATAGTATTATAAAACACCTTGTATTGCAACAATGTTTACTATTTTTAAATTATAATTATGACAGATTCGTCTTAAATAATCCAACATACAATTATTACGGTCGGATTTTTAAACTAACGTACAAACCATTTTATTTAAGTAAATATAGATATTTTTAAAACCTTTATATTTAATACTTAATCTTAATGGTTTTATCTTTATTTCTAATTAGTTCTGATTTTGGGCTATTTTAACGGAGCTATTTTGACAGGGTACTGTATCAAAGATTTTGGGTAAAAATTTACAGCAGCTCTCTTAAACGCTGGCTGCACATCTACATGATCTTTAGGTGACTCGGTATGACATTCTTAAAGAGCATATCAACCATATAATCAAGATCATCCCCAAACGTGTCATTGAATGTAAAGTACATCGTGAATCATTAACAATCTACATTTTTTTCGAATATCCACCTATAAAATTATTTTTGGTAGGTATTTTAATTTCTACTAATTTAAATGTAAAATATATTTTTCTTAACACCTTCTAAAACAGTTAACTAAAACTTTTTTATGTGATAAGAGTTTTTACTTTGATCAAATTACCCAACTAAACTTATGTTTATTTCACGGCGCCCAATACTACCAAACTCGTTATTTCCCTTCCATATATTAGCTTGTTCTTGCCACTCCATGTACTAACATTTGTGTCAAATCAACAAAAATAAAAGTTTTGGAATTTCCAGCACAACACAGCAGAATCCCTCTAAAATCGAAGTGGATTTTATACTTGTTATTGACTTAGCAGCAGTTTTTTCTTTCTTGTTCATATATCAATAAATAATTTTTTGAGGTTAAACAAAACTTCCAGTTATTTCTACAAAGTTTTATACTCGACATTCGGTTTTGGTATATTTGTAAATGGAATTCGTTCAATAAAAGAAGCTTCTTTGTTTTTTTTTGTTTTTAAAAAAAATAACTTAAACATATTATATCTTACTGTTTGGTAACATGTTTTTATAAAAAAAATAAAAGTTTTACATTCAAAGATTGTGATGTTGTAAACGTCAATAAAATAAATGTAGGCTTCGATAAGAGCCGCAAATGCATTTATAAGGTAAATTTAATTTGACTTAGTGAGTTTTTGAAAGATCTGTCTTTGGCGGGAAAATTTTTCTAATTTAAAAAAAATAAAGTAAAACTGGTTTGCTCTTGTGATTCGCGGTTAGCTAACTAAAATTAAAAAAAAAAGGTTTTTAAGGTCTTTTTTCTCTTTTAGTATCATGTAAAACCATGATCATCAGTACAGAACTAAAAAAGTAATATTAAATGAAGGAAAGTTTGTATATCAGGGGTGTCCACCCCTGAGGAAATGTATTTTGTCGCTCCACCTTATATCTTTTGACGAATGTATAATGAAGAAACATTTTCTCGGGTAACTCGCGTGTTTAAACCATTTTCTGTTTGACGTTTCGATGGCTTCACATCCATCTTCTTCGGAAGCTTAATGGACGGTATCTGGTTTCCGACTGACGCTTTGCGAGTGGAGCGGTTGGTTTTTATGTGCTCGGGTCGGTCTCCAGATGGGCGACGGTTGACTGACCAATCAGAGCGCGTCTTCGGCTTCGTGTTGTAGGTCTGTTCTCTAGGCGAGACTGGCTCTTTTTGGGCGGCAGGAGAGTATGCTACCTTGCGTTCTAACAACGTAGATTTCCATGTAGCGGGAAGGCGTTGTGCGTCGTCTTTTTTATTCATATTTCTAGGACGTTTTGCGATTTCTATTGCTTTTCTTATGGTTCGTGTATGCAGATGTTGGCTTTTGAAGATTGTTTTTGTGTTTGCAAAGTTTATCTTGTGCCCCGTATTTAGGACATGTTGTGTAAGTGCTGATGTTGTTATTTTGTTTTTTACTGCGTTTTGATGTTCGTCTTTTCGGACACTTATTTTTCTATTTGTTTCTCCTATATACGGGGCACTACACCCTTGGCATGGAATTTCGTAGACACCTTGGTCTTCTAATGGGACTTTATCTTTAGGTGATGAAAGTATGTCCCTTATTTTTCGATCTGTCGTGAAAACCGTTCTGATATTATGTTTTTTTTATATCTTTCCAATTTTGTCGGTAGTGCCCTGGATGTATGGTACGAAAGCTTTTGCCTTTTCTTCTATTTTTGGTTTTCTTATTTTACTTTTAAGGGCTTTTTGGACTGCATCCCGTTTAAAACCAGTTTAAGAGAGAGCTTGCTGGAGTAGATTAAGTTCGTCGTGAATGTGGTCCTGGTCTGCTAGGGATTGGGCTCGGTGGGTAAGGGTTCTAACTACTGACTGAAGCTGTGCGGGGTGGTGGTGGGATTTGGCATTTAAATATCTATTTGGGTGTGTTGCCTTTCTGTATGTCCCAAAAATCCGTTGTCTTTCTTTTTGACCAACACATCCAAAAAGGGTAGTTCGCTGTTCTTTTCTACCTCCATAGTAAACTGGATTTTTGGATGGATCGAGTTTAGGTGTTGTAGGAAAGACTCGAGATGGGTTTCCCCATGTGGCCAAATAACGAAATTATCATCCATGTAGCGTAACCATAGCTTAGGTTTATATTGAGTTGTCTGAAAGTTCTCCATGAATAGGTTCGCCAGAGCTGGAGAGAGGAGTGAGCCCATTGGTGCCCCTTCAATTGGTTTATATAATTTCCCTGAGTACGTGAAATAGGTATTCGATAAGCAATGTTTTGCTAGCGTCATGAGGTGTTCGGGAGGCTGGTGGTTTTCTTCGATAAGCGTCAGGGCTTCCTTTACTGGAACTTGTGTGAACAACGACACTACGTCAAAACTGACTAAAATATCGTTGTCCTCTAACTGGATATTCTTAATCTTTTCCAGAAAATGTTGTGAATTCTTGACGTATGACGCGGTTCGTTCGACGAGTGGCTGAAGATAGGTGGCTATATATTTCGCTAGACTTTGTGTAGGTGAGCCAATTGAGCTGACTATCGGTCGAAGAGGGGCTCCTTCTTTATGAATTTTGGGCAGGCCGTAAAACTTGGTGCATCTTAAAGATTTTTCACGTGGTATTAACTGTTTCTGTGTGTTTTCGTCGAGGGGTGATGCCTTTATTTTTGCTTTTGTTGCAGCAAAAAGCCAAAATAGCAATCAATCTGCATACACGAACCATAAGAAAAGCAATAAAAATCGCAAAACGTCCTGGAAATATGAATAAAAGAGAAGACGCACAACGCCTTCCCGCTTCATGAAAATCTACGTTGTTAGAACCCGAGCACATAAAAACCAACCGCTCCACTCGCAAAGCGTCAGTCGGAAATCAGATACCGTCCACTAAGCTTCCGAAGAAGATGGATATAAAGCCTTCGAAACGTCAAACAGAAAATGGTTTAAACACGCGAGTTACCCGAGAAAATGTTTCTTCATTATACACTCGCGAGAACATTCGTCAAAACAAAAAAAAAAAAAAAAAAAAAAAAAAAAAAAAAAAAAAAAAAAAAAATAAAGGATATAAACCTTCGAAACGTAAACATAAAATGGTTTAAATACTTACCAGAAAATGTTTCTTATTATACATATTAGATAAATTCATTAAATATATATATATATATATATATATATATATATATATATATATATATATATATATATATATATATATATATATATATATATATATATATATATATATATATATATATATATATATATATATATATATATATATATATATATATATATATTGTTAAAGTTTGTCCAATATTTAACATTTATTAGTTAAATAACGAAGAAAAAAATAATTCTCCAGCTTGTTTCCTAATAAGTAGAACTTTCCTTAGTTAACTTGGAAATTATTGCCAAATAAACAAAAATAAAAGCTTTTAAAGTGAACAACTCCACACAACAAAATCCCGAAAAAATCCCTTAAAATCTAAGTGGTAGTTCAAAGTTGTTATTGGACTTTGCAACAGTTTTTTTTTACTTCATCAATGAATAATTCCACGGGATAAATAAAACTTTAGAGAGTTTAGTACTCGACTCTAAACTTTAGTTTGTTTTTAAAGAGAATCTTGTAAAAGAAAGCTGTTTTGTTTTTGGTCAATATTTTTCAAATGTTTTTAACGTTCAAGTTTTAGTAAATTACTTAAAGACAAAATAAAATACATATATGTTATTTACAAAATTTGTTATATTAAATTAATATTGGTTAAATTTTTAGTTAAAGAGATTTTGACTAAAAAATATTTTTAGTCTGGTTATTATATGCATATATATTTATATATTATGTATTCTTTATTTTTACTTTAAAAAATTTCTGAAAAAGTTTTAAAAAAGAAAAATGGTCTTTTTAAATAAAAAGTAAAGTCTGGGTATTTTCTAATTAAAGATAACCCTTAGAAGCATTTTATTATTTATTCTTAAAAATACTCATTGGTTTTCAATTACAAATGCGGGAAACATTTGCAAAATTCCTCTTATTTATTAATTTATTAATATAAAAGGCCAAAATTCATTTCATGCATACCTTTACAGTCCATCTGAAGAAGCACTGCATTACCTTATCATCAAAGTATCCGGAATGAGGAATGTACAACTTGCTACCTGGAGAGACATTTCCTTTCTCTTAAAACCTCCAAATCTTTAACTTTCGTAATTATAAACTGTTATTATTTTTGTTTTGAACTCGCTGAAATATACAAAAATAATTTTTAATTAAATTTAAATATAGATTTACTTGAAAAAATATGAAACTGGGTGCCTGCTGCCAATGCTTTTAAGTAATTTTAATTTTCAATTTTATGCAATTTTAATGAAATACACACTTTATGTCCATATAATTTTATAATTTGACGAAAAACATAATCTTTTAAAAAAATCTTTACATGCTTTTGGATTATTTTCACAAGAGTTTAAAGCACTTTTATTAAACAGAACACTTGTAAGATATTAAATAAGTTCGCGAATAATTTAGGAATTACTTTTAGAAAAAACGCGTAAACTCATATGACGTAATCGATATTTTTATTTATTTGCAACCTGTATTTTTATTGTGGAGTTTGAAATAGCAGATTTTTTTACATAAGGTACGATAATTTTGAGTATGAATTTAATAAAAAAACAAACACAAACAAAAAAATGCTTTTAAAATTTTAAAACACTAAATTTAATGTTAATGACAACAACTAAATTAAATGATTAAATTAAGCACCTGGCCGTTTAACAGTAGCAAAGATAATGAATAATTTTTTTTTGAAAATTTCAGGAAGTTTTAATTAAATATTGTGGGGAATCTTTCTCCAAATTGTCCGGCTTTCTAATATACATTGAACTTTTTAAGTATCTCCATAAAAAACAATTCAGGGAAGTTCAAGTGATGGGGAGATCGGGTTGTTGCCACTCCTTCCGATCTGAAATTTTTACCTTAAAGTTTCTGTTAAATGACTACTGGAAAATCATCTGGTCTGTTGTCACGTCCAGAATTTTGTCACGTCCAGAATTTTGTCACCAACTCGAAGTTTAATTTGGTTATGTCCCAAATTAGCGTAGACACCAGTTGGTTTTTGTTGTCCAAGAGACACCTCATGGCTGCTGTTGGCGTTGTTTTGATTGTTTCTCTTATACCTAACCAAGCAACTGTACCTTGGCCAGCTCTGTAACAGCAGTTCTTTGTCACATCTTTGTCCACCATACCAGTGATGCGTATGTTGTCATAGGTGTTACCACCATGGTGTATAACCAATAAACCATGTTTGGGTTAAGGCTCCATGTTTTTCTATGTGCGCGTCTAATTCACATAAAATTAATCTCCGCTTTTTGTTTTTAAATTAAACAACTTGGGAACATAATTTAATTTTTTAAGGCAACCAAAGCTACAGTGTTGTCAAATATGACTCCAAAAGGCTAATGTAAATAATAGCGCAGCTTATAAAACCAAACAAGTTTTTACGAATCAACTTAGTAGGTTTTAAGATATTAAAAATATAGGACACTCTGGAAGAATGTTGTTCTTTTTTCAGAATACATTACTAGTATAAAATGTATAATTCAACAAAACAAATTATATTAAAAAAAGTTAATAATTACATAATTTGTCTTATTTTTTGCAAAAAAAGCAATTTATTTTCCTTTTTTTTATAATCTGAAACTTACAAATTGAATATAATATATATCAGACTTTAATATGATACCGCCAGTCAAAAGGGAGAAAAATTTCCTGGTTTACCTGGTTATGACAGGTTTCTAAACAAGCTTAGTAAAAAAATGTTCCTACAATATTGTGGAAAATGAGATTAAAAGTAAAAGCGTTTGACTTCGAAATCTATTATAAAGTAGTCAGAACAAGGTAAGGTCCACTTTTCTAATCGCTTGTTATTTTATTTCTGAAAATACATTTTTAGTTTATAAAAAATAGTCAACATTAAAGTAAAGTAAATATTTTAAAGTTCCTACAAATTAAAAAATTATATAAAAAAACTGTAAAAGAAATAGCTCATTTAAGTAGAAATTTTTACTACAAAAAAAATAAATATGTTCCAAAAAACGTACATTAAGTAAAACGTGTCTCGTTTTTATTCTTATCTAATTTTTATAGCATGGTCGATACAGATATTTATTTAAGTTTTTAATTCTTAAACTTGGTTCAATAATGTTCTTTTTTAAGGCATTTTTAAAAAGTGCAGCTCTTTAATAAATATCCCAAAACTATGCAACAGGATTTAGGCCTGAAAATTTTTCCGGCTACCCCAAAATATATACATTTCTTCTAAAGTGTTAAAAAAACATATTTTAATTATGACTTGTTTATATTTATAATATTACACCATTCTTTAACTCTATGTGCTTTAACAGTACGTTTTTGTTATTTACCATTTTTACAATGTTTTAAAAATATTCTAATTTTTAAAAATGGTAGATGATATAGAAAATATTTTAATTCACCTTAACACAAATTACCAGATTGACGCTTTTAATTACAGATACCGTATAATGCCAGAAAAATTATAAACGCAAAGAAAAAATATATTTTTATTTTCTTATACATAAACGCTTTAAATTTTTGTTACGAAAAGGGCTCAAATATTTTTTAAACCAAAATTTAACTTTATTTAATTGCAGTAAGTATCAAAATGTATATTATTGTTTCATTATTTCATTCTAAGTTTGTCATTTATATAAAAGATTCATAACGTTTTGTTTGCAGAAATGTTTTTGGTCAAACGTAAAAAGACTCACACAATTTTTTTTAACAGTTCAAAGAGAAGGAAATCATACACCGACAAATAATGATTTTAAAGTTGATGTGAAGAAACTTCCCAATGCCTTTTTTGAGCATCTTTGTAGTCAGTTTTCAGTATGGAGTCAGGTGTTATTGTCCATAAGAATTTTTTTTATTGAACAGTTTTTTTCTTTCAACTAATTGCAAGTTTAACTGTTTAAGTAAGTAAGTAAGAATAATAAGGGGCTTTAATGAGGTTGTACGGTTTTTCCTAAATTTTTATTAATTAATAGTCATTGTGACAATTTCTAAATAAAAACAATTAAAATAAATATAATATTTTCCGCCCCCCTAATAGATATTTCGATATTTCATTGCAAAAATGTTAGGTTAAAACTGCGACTAGGGTCTTCGTTTGGTTCTAAAAAAAATTGGTTAATATTTAAACGTTACTTTTATATTTTTTTTTCGAAAAATCTGAATTAAAATAATAATTTTTAATAAGAGATTCCTAAGATATTTCTTTTTCTTTGTTTTTTATTTTTAACCTATCTTCGTTTTCTTTTGTGCGTATTTTATGCTAAACATATTGAAGTTTTTCCATTATATACAAATTGTATAAAATAATGCTACATAATATTCCAATATCAAAACATTCAGCGTTCCTCGAACAGAGAAAATTGGAAGACTATCCATTATACGATTTATTGGCATTTTTGATCGGTCGTATATATTTTTTCTTGTATGCTTTGGATGAGAAAAGAAAATTATGGGTTATATTTATTTGATGTCTATTAAAGAAATATTATTTGTATTTAATTTATTGCTCGCAAATAATAGTTTTTGTTGATAGTTTTTTTGAGTAGATAAAAATAGCAAAAAGAAAAGGTAGATTTCAAGGTTTAATTTTATCTTTAGGACAGCCCACAAACTTTTTTATGAAGCCTAACTTAACTAACTAACTAAACTTAGTTTCGTGAACGATATCCAGGTACCGATACATGCAGGTATTACTTTTCACGACACCTTTTTAGACAGCCACGGCCTCCTTTTAACGTCTGGGTGCTGTCTTGTAGATGGTACCTATTGGAAGGGTGCGCGATGACAACCCTGGCCAGCACTGTAAAAGTGAAGTGCAATATCAATAGTGCATAAACAATTTTTAAGCTTAGAAAGTAGGTATACAAAGTGTGTTTTTAATAAAAAAGAACTTGGAATTTTGAAGAATCAAACTCCGGATCTTCGTGTTGCTGGTAAAACCTATAATATAACTATAACTATTAGCCACTATTTAGCCATTAAGGCATCGTACTAAAGCAAGCAAAAAAATCCTATTAACTGGCAGGCTATTTAAAAATCAACTAACCTTTTAACAAAGACATTTTTATTGCCTGACACGGGTAAACTACGACATGTAAGACCTGGTTTTAAGTCCCGGAAAATGTATAAAACGAAAATTTGACCACAGCTGAGTGCTGCAATCGATTCAGCTGCTTCCACTATACACTTCGCACCTTTCCAATACGTCGATATAATCTTTTTATGACCTTGGTTCGTGATCGGTTTTGTTTTTTTACATTTCATAACCTAAATAAGGAACGCGTTAAACCTCCATTTCATGACAATTGTTAGCCCCTAATTTTACTTACTTACTCACTCCGTAACACTACAACCCAGAGTGGGTCTTGGCTGCCTTGACTATTTGCCTTTACCTGGAACGATCATGGGTCATCTTCCTCTATGCTTCTTTTTATACCCGTTTTATTGGGCGATCGTTTTGGCTTCTCTGCACGTGCCCTGCCCATCTTAGTCTGCCGGACTTTATCTCCTGAATGATGTCAGGGCTTTGATATATTTAAAGAAGCTCAGCCTTCTTATTTTATATTGGCCGGTTTCTGGGGCTCAAACGGGGCCATAGATCATGCGCGGAATTTTTCTCTCAAACCTTCTTAGAAGCTTTGTGTCGCGAACTGTCAGTGTCCTTGTTTCACTGGCGTACGTTGCTACTGGACGTATTATTGTTTGATAAATTACGGTTTTATCTTTTCTTGTGATAACTTTTAATTTTAGTAGGGTTTGTACTGCAAATGAGCATTTGTTTGCTTGTGTGATTCGGTGCTTAATCTCTTCTGGCATACTATTGTCTGCCGTTATTACTGCGCCCAGGTACTTAAAGGTTCACACATGCTCAAAATTTTAGTCGCCCATTGTGATGTTCGGCCTGACTCTGTCACGCGCGAAGTTGCGGGAGGTTCGTAGCCCTATTCTCTGAGCTTATTCTTCAATATTTATAAAGTTTCTCTTCACACTAACCGTACTTTCTCCTAATGCACGTATGTCATCTGCATATGCCAAAATGAGTTTGGGTCCACCTGGTCCAAAAATATCTGCCTTCACCGATGCTGTTTTTACCGCTCCTAATTTTGCAGTTTCTTTATCTCCGCATAACGTCTTTAAGAAAGTAAGGCAAATAAAAGACCACATACCTCTGAAATAAACTATATTACTGACACCCATAAGCACCTGTGTAATAAAAGTGGTACACCTATGCTAGGACTGTAATTCATTTGTCAACTGTCATTGAGTTGATTTACTTGATTTAGTTTTGTAAATAGCAATGTGATTTTTTTATCTTATTGCTGATATATTTTAGGTAAATTAATAGTTTTTGACTGTCCTGGGAAGTATTTTGTTTATTTGTGCAGTCCAGTGCAGTCTCGTCAACCTAGAATGTCAAAATCGTAAAAAAAATCCGTTTGTAGCTAGTCTCGCACAAATGTACCATTTTTTATTTCTAGTAAGTATCTCAGTTCTTTTTTGACATCTGTGCAAAAGGCAAAGATACAAATATATAACCCAATATAAACCTAAGTAAATACCGTCATAAACAGCATAGAAACCCAATAATGACAAGATTTGCCTTTAGGTAATTAGCAAATACCATTTTGGACCAGTATTACCAGTAGATTGCATTTAATAGTTTCACGTGGAATCCAAACCAAGCCCGACGTAAGTCAACTAGGCTGATCTGACTGGAAGCTCTAGCACTGATTTTGGTGAGATTGGAATTACAATTAAAGACTATTTGAGAAATTAAATTTGTATTTGATTTATTGAATGTTAATAATAGTTTTTGTTGCTTGCTTTCTTCAGAATAAAATTTACAAAAAGTTAAGGTAGACTTCATGGTTTTGCAGAAATAATTTATTGCTACTTGGAGCCACAGCACTATCAAACAGTAAGTGACTTAGGCAAAGTAAAAGGCATTTTAATATTACAAGTCTTAGAGATTTAAACGTAAACGAAAGAGAAAAGTCACATACAGACAACAGGTTTCACAGTTAAGATACTCTCGGGATAAAGAAGCTAAAATGTAAAAAGTTTGAGACCATTTCAGATGGGTCATGCTTAAAAAATAAATATACTTGGAAACGTTTAAAAAAGTTATAAAAATATGTCTAATTTGGAAGACTTTATAAGCATACAGGCTGGTAATATCACAAAGTAGTAATTTCGAGAACTGGCTGAAAACTTTTCGTCTCGTCACTCTCGAGGTCTCTCGACCTGGATTTGACAAAATGACAAAAACTCTAAACTTATAAAAAATAAGGTTTTTAATTTAAATTTATATTGGCATTTAAAGTAGATATAATGAAAAATGAAAATATGTCTAAGAACAAATAAGTAAATATTTATTACCTACCTGTCTTGTAGGATATATTTTTTAATTAACTCTTTAAATGTACATGGTTCCTAATATTTCTAATTATAATGAAAATCGTATTTTTGTATACGCCTATAATTTTTTTCCCACTGTGCGGCAAAACCTTGGTAAAGTGACCTTAACAGGTGCTCGGCAGCATCAATAGAGAATTTAAACCTTTTGAATCTGCAACATACTCCTGTCAGTCACCATCGTTATTACTTTTAACATTACACCATAATAAAAATAACATTTTTAAGCAAATCAAAAAAAAAAAAATTATAAGCCTTTGTTTATTAACTGATAAGGGCGTAAAAAACATGTTTATATTTTAAATACGTGGTTTCGGGATTAGACAAAACCCCCTTATTCAAATTTTATTATTTATATTTTTTTGGTCTAGCTAATTAAAAGCTATAAACCAAAGACTATATTTTATTACCTAAGATAAACGTGTAGTCACAAAAACATAAAGTTTTAAAATCCTTATAGGCCTAATATTTAAGGAAAATATCAATTTTTTAGGAAAACCAGTTTTTTTAAGTGCTATTTTTGTACAAAAACTAACAAACAAACAATCAGCACAAACCCAAACAACCAAAAATTTAATCTTTTTTGGTAAAGTCATTTTTAAAGTATGGCGCAGATACCGACGAATGAAATTGAAAAACAATATCAGCTTATGCAAAAAAAGTAAAAAACTAAATAATAAAAAAAACTCAACCAGTTATTATTTACCAAACTGGGTCAAAAAATGTAGCAATACTATATTGTGGCGATACTTGGACAAACTTTTGTTAACACAAAACTATATTAAAGAAAACAATAAAGAAAGAATATTTTTTCAATTATAATCCTCTTTAAAACTAAACCAAAGCCTACCATCAAGAACTAAACTTTGCAAAAGTTTTATTTAACCCCTGGAATTATTCATTTATGAAGAGTGAAAAAATCTGTTGCAAAGTCCAATAACAACTTCGAACTTCCACTTCGATTTTAAAAGATTTCGCCCGGATTTTGTTGTGTTGCTTGAGGTATTTTCAAACTTTTATTTTTGTTTATTCGGTACGAATTTGCAAGTTTAATGTATGTAGAATCCAACTTAACATACAAAAATATTTACTACTGAAATAGAAAATACAATAATGAGTTAAACTCAAATTGTTTATCGAAGTATATTGTATTTTAATTGTGTTTACACATCTTTTAATAAAAAAGTTATTGCGATGATAAATTTTATATTTTTATCAGCATATTGCTTTGCTGTTGTTTTATTTACTATATATTTTTGCTAAGATTTTTTACCACTTTTAAGTTAAAATAAAATATTTTCATTTTTTAAATAGTATTTATGATAAAATAATATTAATTAATTATAATAATATTAGTTGTATTAATTGCTTACCTACTCTAAGATTAAGTTTTTATAGTTTATTTTGATTTCTGTGAATATCAAATTAAAAGAAAATTATTTGGCTTTTCTCGAGAATAAAGATATTTATATATTATTTTTTTCTTATTTATACTTTTTTATAGATTATTATGGAGAGCTAGTCTGCTCTCGCAATAATAGTAACAAAAAAACATGAAAAGAAATAAAAAGATTTAATTCTTTACAAAATTGATTAGTTTTTAATTACTATAATAAAATATTCTTTTTATGAAATTATATTTAAAAAAAAAACTCACTTAAAAACATGGGCAACCCGTTATAAGAAATATATGTTATTTCAAACTTATTGGTTATCATCGAACGAGTGTAGCACATAAATTATTTTATTATATGTTTTCCAAGTAAGTTTATTTTCTATTTTGATATAATTTCAATTTTGATTAAAAACGAATCAATTTTATAAAGAATTAATTTTTTTATTTCTTTTTATGTTTTTTTGTTACTATTATTGCGAGAGCAGACTAGCTCTCCATAATAATCTATAAAAAGTATAATTTAAAAAAATAATACATAAATATCTTTATTCTGGACAAAAGCCAAATAATTTTTCTTTACTCTAATATTAGTATGACAGCTAAAAAATCAAATTAAATAAATTTTCAGATCAGGATTTTCTTCTTAATGAGCTTACTTTGCATCCTTCTCCCTCTTTAAGCACACCCCCTGCCTATATTAATAGTAATAATATTTTTTAATACTGTTCTACCGTACGAAAAAAATTTAAAAAATATATGTTGTAGAGCATAGTAAGGGTCAATTATAAAAAAAAATCGTGCCAGTTTCTTTTAAAATACGTGTCATTTTAATTTTTGAAATTTTTTTAATTGCGATATTTTATTATATAAATCACTGCAAAGACTTAAAAGGGTCTGGTTAACTACGTCTTTAAAGTATCTAACGTTTGAAAAAAAAAGGCACAAAAAAATTTATGTCATAGGAGAAAAAATATTTTTTTGAAAATCAATAAATAATTTTATTTGAATAACTAACGCATGCAAAGGTCTAAGAAAAATGTTTCTCTTACACCTATCTGACTCATGCTTATTCCGCTATATTTTTTGAAATATGTCTCTAATCTAATATCTTGCAACTCAACGTTAAATATACATACAAACAAAAGACTATCATTATGTTGTACCTACTTAATATACAGAAGTTAAAGTTAGATTTGGCATAAGCATGTAATTTATTGATTAACTTGTTGTCAGTTACTAGTCCAAATGATTTTGCATATTTAAATTTTGAGCATGTCTTTTAATCTACTACAAAACACCGCTAGGGGCACAATCAAACAAGTTAGCAAAATAATAGTGCTTATAACCTCTTCACTTTTTTTGACTTTAAGCCGTTACGATTATCAATATAAATTTTACCTTGGTATCTTGGTGTGAAGTGTATAAGCTTTAACCTAAATAAAAATTTACTAGCTCACTTAAATTTTCAAATAAGTAACTTTTTATTTATGTAGCTATATATGGCCTGCTGATTCTATCTAAATTTATGTTTAACTGCCCTGCGAGTAAAATATAGGTAATTTCCGGACTATGTCTTTTGTTTGATTTTGTTTGGTGATAAAATTAAATGAAAATACAAATATTACTTCCTTTATAAAAAGCTTTAAATATAAATTATTGCAAAAATGTTTTGTTTTATTTTTTTATTAACTTTAATTTTACAAATTGTTATTTAAAAAGGAAGACATATAAAGAAAAGAAACCTATTGATTTAATTTATTTTATAAGAAGCTTTATTATACAAAAAATATATAAATGCTACCAAAATAGTCAATTCTAAATTAAAAAGAATTTTGTTATGAAAGGATTTCACAATTTTTTAAATTATTTTCTTAATTTATTAACTATATTTGTCTTTTTTGTTTTTGTTTTAAAGGTTTTATTCTTAAAAAAAGACAGCTTTACTACAACACTACTTTTTGGAATTCTTGCCAGACTTGCATGAAAAAATCTCTTTGGACTGGGTCCCAGGCTATATACCGAACTAGCAGATTACCTTAAAAGAAAACCTTTGGAATTAGAAAGACCTATTAACGTTTTCGTTACATATACTCCGTCGTCGTTTTAATGTAAAACAAAATTGTTTACCGCAACAATGATTAAAATTAAGATTATTAGCAAGCGCGTTAAGGGTTAAGATTATTAATCGCCAACTAATACTCAAGTTAGATACATATTCGGCGATTTTTTTTGTTTATAAATGGTGGAAAAAGTAAACGCAGAAACAATATATTTTTAACCCATTTTCTCACCCTTGCCAGGAACCTTAAAAAAATCCTAAAAATACTCTGCGTTTATCAAATTATCGGTAATGAAAAATCAAGATAAGCATGTTTTTGGTTTTTCGAAAAATGTCAAAAATCACCACTAATTAGGGGTTAATATGGTGACGCAAATCTAAAATGTATAAATAATATTATTACAAATAAAAGAAATTGTATTTTTTTATAAAGTAAAATCTCAAAAATTAAAAATAATTTATTTTTCGTCTAGATTAGTGTAATTTTTATCCTTGTATATCTTGCTTTTTCAATGGCCTAGCTTTTCGCTGTACCTTTTTTGATAATGTTAATTTACAACTAACTGGTAATTTTATCGTTATTCAAAATATCAGACGATAATAAAGTAACAATTTTTAATAATATATAAGTATCTGATTCGCAAACGGTGTAACTAAAAACTCTGAAGTTTTTACAATGAACGGAGATTTGCATGCCTTTCAAAAATTTTGATAGAATGTTTCCCCAATATAATTAAAAAATCCAATAATTGACCCCATTAAAAATTACATGGATTTTCTATATTTCGCCTGACGATGTACCACCCGGTATAGATATTATAAACTAAAATTATACTTGCTCTTTATGTAGTAGTAATGTTAGCCAGATTAAAGCTGAATAAAGCAGACAATGTGAATTCAACACAATTCGTTTAATAATTTAAGTTGTCCTACATCAGTGGTTGATTGTATCTTATTGTATATGTATTTGACCCTGTAGTAAATTGAAGGTAGTTTCCTACTAAATGTTGTGTATCGGGATGGCTAATGATACATCTAAATGTTAATGCAAACAACAGTCAATTTACATTTCAGATATGCTATCGGCTACAACTATCGGCTAAAGATTATAATACTCAAATAATATAATCTACAAATAATTATTTGGATTAATAAATATAAATAATTTTCAGTTATTATGACATTAAATTTTAGATTTATTACTTAAAAAAATAGCATATTATATTTAAAATTTTTAAAAACCATTTAAAAAGAACCAATTGTAATACCATACAATTGGTGCATTATTGATAAAATACCGGGTTTCAATAACACTTATCTCTTGGACTTCTATTGTATATTTGTTAATTTGGTACACCAAATGTTATGGTATACTTTGAATATAATGGATAAATTTGATTTTAAATTAAATTTTAGATAAAGCAGAATTTTATTATAAAAACACATTAACACAAATATTTATCATTTTATTTATTTATTAACATATATATTTTTTTGTTATTACATAACTTAATTTTTTAGATATGAAAAAAGGCTTGACCACAAAACTTTTTTTAATTTTTTGTCAGATGTATAGAAAAATTTTCTTTTGTTCAAGTCCCAGGGTATAAACTTGTGCTTCCATAAAGTGCACAAGTTTATACCACATAATATCTTTATACCTACAGACATACGAACTGGCAGATCATCTTAAAAGGAAACGTAGAAAGCTTCCTAGAAATTAAGAGAATTATCGGTTCCCTTTTTAGTGTAAAACAAAATTGTTTATTGTAAATTAAACAATATTTAAAATTAGGACTATTTTAATTTTGCCTAAATAATTTTTAAAAAGTTAATGATTTTCAAAGAAAAACATTTTTTTAAATACATGAGTACTAATTAGTGTGATTAATGATCAAGGCCATTTAACGAGCGAGCCTAGTAAGTGCGTTAAGGCTTATGACCATTAATCGCCGATCAATGACCGAGTTAGTTAAAATATTTCTTCGGCAATTGTTTTGCTAATAAGCTAAAGAAACTCATTTTTTTATTAACTTTGAAATGCATTAGGATTTTAGGTAACCAACTTGAGAGATATTTTGTGGTTGATATAGAAGTACTAAGGTAATAAATAGACTTAATGTGTTGTGTATTTTTGGTTGCCTATACTACAATCGTTTATTATTAGAATAGTATGCATTAAAAAGGGGTATTATCTTATTCTGTAAAGGTTAGTAATAGTCATAAACCATTACTAAAAAAATGTATTTAGTGTTGATATAAATATTATAGAAGGTTGGATTGCTTATCGGTCCGGAGCTGACGTCTACAGAAAGTAAGAGTAAAAACAAGAATTTACTCTACACGAAAAATTCTTCTTTTTCATGGCATATTAAATATTGACTGTCCACCATTACAAAAACATTTTTTGCGTGATTACGATTAGCACCATTTTTGCAATTTTTTTAAACTGGATTAACAATATGACGGGTAATAACTTGTTACTATATGACATACATTTTCATTACCTAAGAAACAAATTTCATGTAATTAAAATATGTAATTGGCAAATAATACATACAATTTACTATGCAAAATGTATTTTTAATTGCCAATGGTAATATAATAGTCGACAAGCCTTAAATAGATACAATTTTCACATTAATTTTTAAGCTGGGATAATCATAGGCTATAACGAAAAAATATTAACTTGATAAGACAATACGTTGGTTATAATAACGTATTTTGTTAAGTAAAAAGTACGTTTGGAAGATATAATTTATACCTAAAAATCTAGTTTTCTGGTAACAAGTAAAAATATTTAAAATGTAGATGTTTTGTTTCTTTTTAATAAGTTTTTTATGAAATATTAAATAAATTAGAAAAAAATTGATTAAAAGTTAAGAATCTTTTATAGCAATTTCTTTACCCTAATAGAAAAAAAGTATGTATTATAAACCGAAATTAAACCTTTTCTATATGTCGTAGTAATGTCCTGCCAGGCTAAAACTGAATAAACACACAATGTGAATTCAGACAAGTCATTTATTAATTTAGGTTGTCCTACATCAGTTGTTGATTGAATCTTATTGTATACCGGGTGTTGCTCCGTCGAGCGGGAGATAGGGAATCCCATATAAATTTTGAAGTGTGAAGTGAAGTCCAATATTGGCTCCCCTAATTATTTAAGAAGAAAATATTATTAGGATTTTTTAAAGAGCACAAAAAGTTGTACCCAGTGTACAAATTTTAGCTCTTCTCAGTCCGCCAGCTAAGAGATAAATGCTAAAATAAGTTACGAATCTCCTATCTTTTACGCGCCCTGTATTATTAGAAGTTTATAGTAAAATATCAGAAAAAATATTTAACCTCTTACTCTCAAGTTGTCAGATCAATGTCACATCCTTTCTAAATAATGAACCACTCAAATAAAAAAAATCACTATGTTTGCAGCCTATTTTCCCAATAGGCCAATACCAAGTAAATCGAAAATAAAACGGACGATAAAAAATTTGAAACTACAGGCACAGTAATCAATAATTGTAAATGTGAAGAAAATGGACGTGAAAATCAGAGACAAATTGTACGAAACGAGAGGGATTTAGACGTGATACTTTGTGTAGAGGAGGCCGAAGGAAACATTAGCACGAGACAACTGGAGGACATTACTGGACAAGACCACACCACAATATCTCGAATTTTAAAAAGATGTAAATACCACGCTTACAAGTACGAAAGACGGAGACGAAATACGACGACAGGAATTTTGCTTTGAGATGATGGAAAGGACAAACACTGACAGAGGTTTTTTACAAAATATTTGCTTTACTGACGAATGCACTTTTACATTGAACAACGAACCCAACATTCAAAATTGCCGGTACTGGAGTAACGAAAACCAACATCGATTTGTTGAGACAAGGACTCAATATCCACAAAATTAATATTTTGGCGGGAATTTTCAGCCACCATACCCTTGGACCATTTTTCCTTGACCGGAATTTGAATGGGAGTACTTTCTGAAACTTTTAGAGGAACAAATTTTGCCTGCTTTTAACAACTTTGCTCGTGAAAATCAAGAGATTTGGTAACAAATGGATGGCTGCCCAGCACACAGTACCAGAGCTGTGCGCGAATACTTGAACAACGCATTTAATAACGACATCATAGGCCCGAACCACGCAATATCTTGGTCAGCCAGGTCTCCGGATCTTTCGACAAACGATTTTTTTCTATGAGGACATTTAAAAACTAAGCTTAATACCAATAAAAAATATGAAAATTTAGACCAGCTAAGGAATGCTATTTCCGCTGAATGTGCCAGAATATCGATGTACCAACTAGCCAACGTAAGAAATGGTTTTATAATCGTTTGGGTTATTGTCTGGCAGTTAATGGAGGAAATATTTGAGCATTTGATTAAATCCTGATATTTTCGTATAAATTGGTTTCTAAATGTAGACAAATTTGTTTTATTGTCTTGCGTAACTGTGAGTGCCTGTGTTGGAATTAGCTGTAAACTAAAATGAAATACGAGGATTCTTTTGAAATTCCCGTATAAAATTGTTCAGTTTTGGCAATGGCATTATAAATTAATGATCTAAATTGTCACTGATAAATCGATATCGTGTTTTTATTATTGATTTCTAGAGTACAGGGTGCATAATGAGATACTACGTTGCAGAAGTATTTAAGCAGTTTACTCTTTACTGGTTGGTTAAAAAATGCTCAAATTTTCATTTTGGGTGGAACTTATTGTGCTCTTCAATAAATCCTAATAACAATTTTTTCTAAAATAATTAGGGGAGCCAATATTTGACTACTTCAAAATTTACATGGGATTCCCTGTCCCGCTCGGCGGAGCAACACCCGGTATGTATTTAACCATGTAACAAATTAAAGATAGTTTCTACTAAATGTTGTGAATTGGGATGGCTAGTGATACATTTAAATGTTAATGCAAACAGCCATTTTACTTATTAGATATGCTATCGGCTTTAACTGTCGGCTAAAAATTAACATACTCAAATAATATAATGTACAAATAATATTTTTATCGGCAAATAGAAAAAAATTAGGTTTTTATAATGTAAAAAGATTAATAACCTCAAATAATTAGCAAATAATTTTATAAAAAAGCCTTTAAGAAACACCAACCACAAACTTGGTGCATTTTTAAAATATTACTGGTTGTTCTTCAGAGGTGGTTCTATTTTTATTTACTAATACAAAAAAAATTAGTTTGTGTTGTCACTATTCAACCTAAATATGCAGCGCTTGACCTAATAATTTGTTTTTTATTACTTTAAAATTTTAATGAGAACATCGGTATATTTTCTTTAATGATATATGACAATTTAAATATAATGATGCTTTACATGTAATTTTTGACACTTGTGCTTTAAAATATTTATTTAAATCTAGGAGGCTATGACCACGTTAAAACCTTTTAAATAAATTGGTCAAAATTAATTATCTTAAGAACGGTGGTAGGCCTGCCACCAAAATCTAGGTAAAGAATTTTTGCGTTTTTTTGTGCATTTTTTTTCAAGCGACCCGCCAGTTCCTATGTTTTCTGTGTACACACATTTCTATACCCCGAGATCAGCCCATATATGGCCCATATTGGTGCGTATCCAACCAGAACTTTTTGATACATGTATCCTTCACAACAATAATAAAACAAAATAGTTTTTTACACAAAATAGCAACTATGTGATACCGAGTTACTTAGAACAAATTATTTTTATAGAATAAATTATTGTGTTGTTCTTGTTCCGTTAAAAAAATGACCATATTATGTAGGATTTTTTCAAACTTTTACCACATGCAGAAAAGCAATAAAAAACAAAAGACGATTGGGTTTATTTTCCCATGGCTACTTGACTTAAAATTATCTTTTTTAGTTGACAGATTCGGCTGTTGCTTGATGGAAATTCATTTTAACACAGTATGTTAAATAAAAACACTATTTTGTTGAAATTTCCACTAATTTATTTATTAATCCTTGACATGTTTCACCACACAATGGCTTCATCAGAAGGTATTTAGGTACTAAAAATACTTTATTTTTGGGATAAATATCTAGGTAGTAAATTAATTAGAATTTCCATTCAATATAAAAAGGTTTAATAATGGGAACTACTAAGATCCACTTGGGTTTTTAAGAAATCAGTATTTTTAGTTTATTATTTCTAGGGTTTCTAATAAATTTAATTTTTGCTTTTGTTTTCATATGAAAGATTTTAAGGTTTTCATCGAATTACAGGAAAATCATAATTTCGATGAAAACCTTAAAATCTTACATATTGAAAACAAAAGAAAAAATTAAATTTATTAGAAACCCTAGAAATTAATAAACTAAAAAATACTGATACGCTTCTTAATGACCAAGTGGATCTTTGTAGTTCCCCATTATTAAACCTTTTTATATTGAATGGAAATTCTATAATTTATACCAGATATTTATCCCAAAATTTAAAAATTTTTAGTACTAAATACCTTCTGATGAATCATTGTGGTGAAAATTAGTAATAAATGAATTTGAAATTTCAACAAAATAGTGTTTTTGTTTAACATACTGTGTTATCTTTTTTAATGCTTGCACTCTGAATGAAAATGTAAAAAAAATAATATCTAAAGATAAGGTGTCAAAAAATTATATGAGGGGCAGAGGCACCCCAGTGATTGATACCAATTAAAAAAATTAAAAAAAAATTGTATCTATAGTATATCATTAAATTTGTCAATTAAACCGTGTGAGGCCCTACTTTTTGTAGTCAATACACGCCACTGTATTAAGAATGTCATATTCTATCGAAATTAAAGAAAATGTGCAGGTGGTGATAATTAAAGTTTAAATAGCAGTCATTTCCGATTAAACTGAAGTAATATAAGACAAGTGCCTGGTCACATAATGCATACTTATGTCAGAATTTGACAAACCAATTTTTTTTATTACCTTAAAAAATAAAAATGTTAGAGAGGAAACCATTTCTGAGAATACCCAGTATTCACCAATGTATGTAGCATTAAATATATTTTTTTTTGTTAACAAACGACTAATTTATAAAGAATAAGTTGCCTTAAATGCAAACTAAGTCTCAATTTTTTTTATTTTCTTGTACCAGTAAAATTTGGCAGATCTATTTATTTTAAAATCCGTAAATTATAAAATACATGTTTTTCCATTTTCGCTTGTCTGTCTGTCCGTCTGGATGGACGTGTGATGCTGCTCATGCATAAATACGCAACAATCGACATAAGTATATTGTTTATAGAAAAAGATTAAACTATATTAGATGTCTTTTATTGCCTGTAATATGGGGTTTTCAGAAAATGTTTTGCTAATTATAGTATAGTAGCGGAATATGCAAACTTTACAATTATGATTTGTCCAAGTATATAAGGTCTGCTCACTCAAGTGTGCTGCGTAAAATTTCCCTCCTGCCTGCCTCGCCAATCGGCTACCCAGCAGCCTCACTGCTTAGCAGTGACTTAGTTTGTGCAGAGTCGTCGCGTCGGTCCTGGCGGAGTGGTGAATTTATATTAGCGGAAACGTTTTTGCACGATTTACGTTATATACTATTGATGATTTGAAAGAAATAATATTCGAGTCGATTCGAAAACTAAAATCAGTAGGTCTTAACGTCTTGGCAGTAACGTCCGACCAGGGGCCAAATTTTTATAAATTAGTAAAAAGTTTCTTTAAACTAGGTGCTGAAAAACACTATTTTTATGTTGACGAATCACCAATTTTTTATTTATTTGATGTGCCGCATTCACTAAAATCATTAAGAAATAACTTTTTTAAATATAGATTCGTAATCGAAAACGGGACAACAGATAAACGCTTCTTAGAAACTATGTATAATCTTGACAAACTTAAACAATATAGGTTAGCACCAAACCTTACAGATGAACACCTAAACCCAAATAATTAAAAAAATAAAGTTAAAGTAGCAACTCAGATATTTAGCCATTCGGTTGTAATTGCTTTGCATACCTATATAGATTTTGAAAAGATACCGCAAGAGGCCAAGATAACTGCTTACTTTATTAAATAAATTAATAAACTATTCGACTTATTAAATTCTAGTAACTTAAAAACATGCCAAGCTTTTATGGGTACTCTAGAACAGATTACATTTTTAAATAAAATGGACACTTTTTTTTAATTTAAAGGTTTTGGACAGAAATAACAAAAATGTTACTAATACACCTGAGTTTATTTATGGGTTTAGACTAACTATTTAATCAGTTTTACAGTTATGGAAACAATTACAACAAAACAACTACCGATTTTTACTAACTCGTTATTTAAATCAGGACTGTCTTGAAAATTATTTCGGTCAAATTAGAAATGCTTGTGGAAATGCAAGAAATCCAACAGCCATTCAGATCTGTAAAGCTTTTAAAAAAATGTTCGAGTTAAAATCCTTTGACCCTACACAAGGTGGAAACACATTAGAAGAAGCTTCCGATATTTTATTAACGATTACCCCTGACCTTTTAAAGGGAAGATCATTTTTAACAGAAAAACAGGGAAAAAATATGCACTCCATTTTAAAACTACAAACTACCAAGTATAGAAACTTGGAAACTGAAGAGGGCAATGCTCTGGGTTATGTTGGTAGATACTTTTGAAAAAAATTCTTTCAAAACACACTTGTGCCATTTATGTAAACTATTGTAATTCTTCTGAAAGTGAAAAATCTACATTGTTTTGCAAACTAAAGGCCTATGAAGGTAAACAAACCTTATTTGGAGGCCTAAAAGCACCCCCAAAAATATTTTTAAATGATTTGCAATCTTTGGAAGATATTTTTGTGACAAACTTTAATAGTTAAAATAAAGCATATTTATCCATGTCCAAATTTTTAAAATTATATTTTTTATCATTGTATACGAGAGTTCGTATTTATTATACATTAAAGTTTGCGAACAGAGAATTTAAAATCCAATCTAGTAATAAAGAGTGCCAAAAACTTAACATTTTAAAGAATCTGAAAATTTCGTAATAAATATATTTTTGTGTAATTTAATCTGCCGTATTTAATTTTTTTGTAACCAAAGTAACCTATTTGTCAATAATGGTTTATAAAAAAACATACATAATACAAACATTAATAATCTCACTCATAATATTATATATTCCTAATCGAACGCCCTCCGTATAAAAATATAATCAACCAGGGGTTAGACTATTCATGTTGAACTTACGCGGTAGAAGCACCTATTTGTTTGTTTACCCGTGGCCGGGTATTTTCAAGGCCAACGGCGGTATTTTTGCGACATCAAAAGAGTGAGCAGACTTTATATACTTGGACGGTGGTAAAACTGCATCTACCTTTACGAGATTAGTATTTGGTTAAGGAGACCTAAATATGGTTATTGCTTATTTTAAGTTTATAACCTCAAGTTGCCATCAAACAGTCGTAAACAGAAGTTTTAGCCCATAAAAAGAAATAAGGGTGGTTTGCAATTTCAGGTTTTATTAGTTTTGCGTGCAAAAATTGGTTTTTATTTGCTAATAAATTATAGCAAACATTAATTTGGCTAATTACGTTTGCTAATTTATTCAAGCATTTGTCTTTTTGGGCAATTTTAAATAATATTTTCTTATAAAGTGTATCAGTAATATGTGTCAAGACTTAAAAGACATACAGGTAAGGTAAAAATAGTTCTACCTATTTTACCTATCTAAGGTTAAGTTAAAGAAGCTCTGACTTAAATATGGCTAAAAGACAAAATTTCTTAGAGTCACGCATTCCATAGTACTGGAGAATTTTATACATTTTTTTAAATATCCTAAAATGTAATTAGAAAAATATGTTTAACTTGCTTTTTGCCCGTAGCTTCGCCCCTTGTGGCCTACACGATTTTGGCTCCTTTGTTTTTTTCTTGTTCCTGCGGGATATTACATCGACAATTTTTTACATTCGATACGTGCGACAACGGCGTTTGCCCTTACGAGTCTGGCCGTTCCAGTAGTCAAAATTAATTATGTTTCTCTTCCTACTTGATAGAAGCACTTGGAATATGTTGGTCAGTTAACAAAGAGAGAAAATTACCATATTGCTACTTTATTTACGAAATAGGTAAAATCCATAACTTACTAATATAATTTAATGCCTTAGTTGGATGCAAAACAATATAATATATTGACACGTTTTTATTCTCGCTAAATTATAAAATTCACTTTAACTTTGATGTCTTAGAGAAAAAAATATTTATGTTTGTTATAAAAACGAGGTCGGGGAGAGACATATTATTTTAAAAAGGCAAAGAAGGGTATATTATTTACTAAGATATTGTAGTAAAAAATATAAAGATAAAATTGGAATTTGTCTAGACAAGAATTCCCGCTTTATTTATTTTTATTTATTCAAACTAATACTTACAGAGTAAAACTCCAAATAGTACAACAACAAAAAACATAAAACCAGTTACAGATCTTTGGCGAATATGCTAATTACTATTATTTATAACTATATGAAATTTCTATTTCTAACTATGGTTTAAAAACTCTCAAAACTAGGCCTAAAAATATCAACAGATTCAAAATGCATGCTGTAATTCTTTATAAGTCGGTGCGAAAATCTTTGAAACCCGTAATTCGTTCGATTAAATACACTGGGAAATAGTTGTCTGGATCTTGTTAGTCTTTGGGGTATACGAAAGGGTATCAAAGATAATATCTTGTTACAGTCAATCTGGCCATTGATTAACTTGAACAAGAAAAGTGCCAGTGCATTTTTCCTACGGAGTTCAAGGCTTTCCACACCTGCCAACTGTATACGTGTCAAGTATGGTAAATCTCTATACGGAAATCGTAACTTAAATAACAAAAATTTTGTAAACTTATTTTGTACTCGTTCTAAACGTTGCACATGACAGTTATAGACAGGACACCATATAATACTATTATATTCCAAGATACTATGAACAAGACTATTATATAATGATTTAATTGCTTTAATATCACAGATGTTTGAACAGGTACGGCGTAGAAAACCTAACATTCTTGTTGCTTTTAAAACTATAGCATCTATGTGTTTATTAAAAGACAAATCGCTACTAAAAATTACTCCCAGATCGTTAAAACTAGTTACAGTATCCAACGCAACACCACCTATTGAGTGTTTGTATATTAAAGGACTCTTACATTTATAAAAGCGCATCACTCTACATTTGGTCACATTTAGTTCTAAACAGTTCACAGCACACCAATTGACCAGACTATTTAATTCCTGCTGAATGATCTCACAGTCCTCTAAAGAATTCACAGGATAAAACAACTTAAGGTCGTCGGCGTAAAGTAAGCATTCACATTTTTTAAAAACCGTTGTAACACTATTTATAAAGAGAAAAAACAGAACGGGACCCAAGTGAGAGCCCTGAGGCACTCCAGAAGTAACATTTATCCCACGAGACACCACACTATCAATCTTCACACATTGCTTGCGACCGGTGAGATACGACTCAATCCATCTAATATATGGTCCAGTTATTCCTAGTGATGAAAGCTTCTGAATAAGTAATCCGTGAGACACCCTATCGAAAGCCTTTGCAAGGTCCGTGTAAACAACATCAACCTGTGACCCATTCTGCACGTTACCCACCACATAATCCTGGAATATTCCAAGATTAGTCGCAGTCGACCTATGCCAGAAGAATCCATGCTGACGCGGCGATATATGGTGTTTAACGCTTTCAAAAAGTTCATCTGTTATGAGTGACTCAAACACCTTTGACATAATCGGCAGCAAAGAAACACCACGATAATTTTTTATATCTTTTCTTGACCCCGTTTTAAAAACGGGAACAAGCCAAGAATGTTTCCATAAAGTTGGAAAATGACCCTGATCAAAGGATAACTGTTATATCTCGCTTAACGGATTCGACAAGGATTCACAACAACCCCGAAGAAAAGACGGAGGTATTCCATCTGATCCAGTACTCTTATTCTTTGCCAGGTTCTTTAGTTTTTGACGAAATTTTACTGCAGTAAATCTATGATTAGACAGTGAGCAACATTCAGAGTCGGACACCGCCGCTCCTCGGTGATTTGAACACTTTCTATAGCAACTCTCAAAATGTTCCGCGAATGCGTCAGCAATATTTTTTGGTGATGTGATTGTTTGATTGTTAAATTCCATATTCTTTGGAATGCCATGGTCTTTTTTTAGTGAATTGACAAATAACCAGAAATACTTTATATTCTCTGGGATCATGTGTTCTGTGTTAGAAATATACAAAAAATAGCTTAATTCGATTAAGTATTTAGATTCACTTCGTAGGCGGGAATATTCCAAATAGTGTTCCCGAGTTTTTGAAGATTTATACCTCTGGTAAGCCCTATTTTTTTGGATAATCGATTTTTTTGTTTCAACAGTATACCATCTAGGATACTTTTTGCGCTTTTTCTTTCTTTTTGGGACAAACTTTCTTATGCCTTCTTGTAAGATACGGTAAAACTGCTCCACTGCACAATCAACAACGCGGCACTTCTTCAGCCACTCCCAGTCAATGCTTAAAAAGTATGCATTAAGACTGTTAAAATCTGCTTTGTCAAAAATAAATTCAGATTGGTCGTCATTGTCTAATGTAGGAAGAGCTGATATGAGTAATGCATCTCTAGTGGAGTGTGATGTTGGACGACACGACTAAGCGGAGCTGCGCAATCTTTATAGAGACGTCGGGAAAATGTCACAAAAAATTAAATCCAAAAATCTATTAAACTCGTTAGGCACATGATTCACCTGACTTAATTCACCGACAAACATACCCGTGATCAACGTTTCTGCCGCTAACGAGGATAAATCAGAGGGCACAAGGACACCTTCATTCTCAACCCAATCCACGGTTGGTAAGTTGAAGTCTCCCACAATGATAAATTTGGCATTTTTGTATCTACTCCTGAGACGATCCAATTTATTTATAATTTATTATCTATTAGTATTGCAAATAAAAAGCGGCTTTATTTTATTATATAACGTTAACCTGCTTTAAAAATAATATATTTTTTAAACTTGAATATTTGTGTTAATATTAAAAAATTATTAAGTTATAGCTTTAGTAAAATATTAATGATGACGAAAATAGACTATTATTAAATACCGATATCATATACAGAGTTCTTTAAATTCGAACCTCGCCATTGGGACCCCGAGAACCATGGGGCATACGAAGATGGTTAAATTGGGATAAAGTTCCATAGGGCCATGCCTAGAAGTTTAAACTTCCGATTATTTCCGAAGATTTTCAAGAAAAACCTAAGTTTTAAAAAAATGTTTTTATTTCTCCCGGCTTCAGTTTAAAAAGGATTCAAAAGTAAAGTGCACATTTACATTGGCACTTTTTTGTGCTATCTGAAAGTCATAGATTTTTAATCCGATGTTTTGTCATTCGGCCACCATCATCACCATTAGTTTTTCTTAAGTGCACCATATTGGACTATTACGTACGTAAATAGTGCTCTTTATTTTAATTTAAAAAATAAATAATTTTTTTACTTTAAAAGATCATAAACCTAATTTATTTCCAAAAAATAAATATCGTCTTAGTGAACCTTGTTTCTTGCAAATGTATTTGATTTTCGTAAAAATTAAATGTCAGTTTTTGTCAAAAGAAATTTGCATTAACAAGATTTAAAAAAAAGGAGTTTTTGAAATAAAGGGAAAAATACATGTAAAAACTGTACTATGAACAGTAACCTCAAAAAAAAAATTGATTTTTCGCCAAGACAAAAATATCATACAAGTATCAAATACCTCGTGTTTTAAAACCATAGTGATCATTAGCTTTTGTTTTTTTTTTAATGTTTAAGGATTATCCCTGTTTAAGGCCTTAAAATTTCCGATTTTATATTATATCGATAAATATAAATACCATGATTATCGTATTTTTTTTATTATATATACCTTGGTAAATTAAAAAAATCACAAATTAAAAAAAAATAAAAAAAACATTTGATATTTGTATCATTAAAACTATTAAATAAATATTTTTGTTATTTTTGACAAAAAACCTACGATGGGTAAAGTCACCCCTATCAAAAAAAGGTGATAAAAAGTGGAAGAAATGAACAGAAAAAAGACTTGTAATAATTTTGACTCGTAAAAGACCTATGATAAATCATCCCAGTAATTTTAATAAATTTTTGGTAATATCTCACCCCTTCAGGGGATAAATCGGCCCAAAAATTTAAAGAAAAATGTTTAATCCTTATAAATCCTTATTTATCCCGACAGCACCTAATTTTGCTTTAATTATATTTATATGATGGAAAAAATTCGAAAACCATTGTGTTTAAACTCGATAAAATATGGTTGCTTCAGTTTTTCGGGAATTTTTAACCCCTAAAAAGGGCTAAATTTTGAAAAATTTTGGAAAAAAAAATTAATAATCACAAATTTTAATGACTAGTACTTTAATAAATAAAAAATATGTTTAACTTTTTTCCGTGGTAGCTATTATATTCTTAGCAGGCAAACTTTGTGGTTACTCTTTGACATATTATGTACGAAAACAGAGCAAATGTATTTGAAAATATGTATATCTAGAAAGGCAACAACCTTAAAAAAAATACTTTTATTTCTAAGGACCGAATTTGAGGAATATCTCGACCACTGCAAATTACAACGGTTTTTTTTTTCATTATGACGAAGCCCCTGCACACAATACTGGAGCCATCTATGCATATTTTAATAATAGATGTTTGTATAGGTAGACAGGTAATGAGGGACATATTAAGTGGCCGGCAAGGTCCTCTGACCTTACGGTTTTAATTTTTTTTTTGAAAAACTTCTAAAAACAAAGTACATGAGAAATAAAAATATGATACTGTAAAAGTCATAAAAAATCTATTATGGAACACGTAGAGAAGATGTTTCGAGGGCTCTTTTAGATAAATTAGACGCGTGCGTTTATGTATTCAAGGTAAAGGTCATTATTTTTAATATATATTAATATATGCTATAATATTTTTTGGATACATGATTTTTCGAAATTATCTGGTTGGTATAACTAATGTTTTAGTATGCTTATAAAACAGTGTTCTATTTAGCTGTTAAGGTGTTTGACAAGTAAGTCTATTCATGAATAGTTAAAAACGTTGTTCTGTCTTTATACATCTTGTGATAAAGTATTGTATTTTGCTTTCTTTTAGTATAACTTATTACAACAAATATCTATACTGACATTTTTTTACAAAAATAATTTCCAGAATAAAGGCCAACTCAGGAGATAATTGTTTTTCACAAATAAATGAGGTTACAAGGCTTTTAAATTATAGTATGTATGTATTTACCTCTGCTATAAAATAATAATAAAAAATGTTTATCTTACCTACTGGGTGAACGTTTACTAAAATAGTTTTATAATATTGCTGACACTTACCTGAAAAAAAAAGAAAAATATTAAAAAAACCTTATTTTATAATGGAAACAAATTTACCTTCAATGTCAACAAAGGTTTGGATTATATTTTTCATGACATACTATATTATACCGGGTGACAACGAAATTATTACCCAGCCCTTTATTTTCTTGCATAAAAATATATGGTTTTCAAATTTTGGGATGACATATTATATTATAAAATGCCCATTTTTGATATTATAACATGTGCCCATCACTTCCGGTATAACCGGAAACGACATCAACTTTGATTTTTTTAATGGAATACCCTGTATATTTATCGGAATTTGGATTCTACAGATTATTTCTGATATAAAATCTTTATTATGTTTTATACTTATCTCTGTTAGTTTTTGAGAAAATGGCGATTAAAGATGTCCAAACTACCGCATATTATGCTGTTTTATGGGAAAACAAATAAATGTTATTAAAATTTATCATGTTTAATTTTATTCTTTCTGAAGGCTCTATCTGAAAAAGTCATAATAAAACTACTTCCGGCATTACCGGAAGTGCTGCGAAAATTGACTTTTCTAATAATGTTACTTCAAAAATTTTAATGCAACACCCTGTATATTTTTTTAAATTTGGATTCTACAGGTGATTCTTGATATAAGATCTGTATTATATCCTTTACCTATCTTTGTTAGTTTTTGAGAAAACGGCGATTGAAGATGTCTAAACGACCGCAGATTATGCAGCTATAGGAGAAAACAATGTTCTCAATAACTAACAAAGATAGGTGTAGATATAACACAGACTGTATATCAGGAATGACCCATAGAATCCAAATTTTAAGAAACTGCATAATGTGCGGTAGTTTGGACATCTTTAATCGCCATTTTCTTAAAAACTAGCAGAGATAGGTATAGGATATTATGGATTTTATATCAGAAATAATCCGTAGAATTCAAATTTCGAAAAATATACCAGGTGTTCCATTAAAAAAATCAAAGTTGATGTCGTTCCGGTTGAATCGGAAGTGATGGGCACATCTTATAATATCCAAAATCGGCATCTTATGATATAATATGTTATTCTTAACTTTGAAAGCCATATGTTTTCATTCAAGGAAATAAAGGGCTGGGTAGTGATTTCGTTGTTACCCGTTATGTTAAATAAATTCTAATTATTTTAAAATAAATATATATTTTATAATAAACTATTTTAAACAAACAATTAACCGTGTATTAGAACGACGTATGAAATTAAAAGACGCAATGAAAAAAAATAATAATAAAAAGAGTTGAACTATCATATATTAAGTGAATCCTTAAAAAGTTACCTTAAATAAATAAACCCTGGAAATATTTTGGTATTATTAAGAATAAAATGCATCTGTGAAATTTCCTGGGAATATGGCAACCTATACGTAAACAAAACTAAAATGGAAGTATGGATTAATGAATACCGGGGATACACAATACGAGCGGTCAGATCCAAAATCATACACTAAGAGCACCACTAAAAGCAAAAAAAAATCAAGAAAACAGCAGTCATCAGCCAAAACCCTGGATGCTTCAGCAAACCATCTTTAGAAATAAGAAATGTTTAAAAACAACTTCTAACTACCAATAACACAATAATCTAAAATCCATTGTCTCTATTTGTTAATTGATTAGCAACATTTTGGTTAGTGTTGTATTTCCAACCCCTTTAAAGTGATAACTAAAAACTACTTTAAAAGCAACGATTTACATACTTTTCGTTGTTTGCCGAAGCTTGACCGATTTTTCACAGTTTAAAACGAATTCGATGGAAAGTAAGAACAGTTTTAAGAAGAAAAAGAAAACAACCTAACTAATATTAGTCAGAATAAATTGCTAGCTCTTAAAAACCTCCAAAACAATAAATCTGACAAAATTCTTCCAGCAAACTAAGAAAATGCCACTGCAGTCATGAATGCAAAATGAAAGAAGTTCTATAAAAAGGCAAATCCAAATCTCTAAATCTAGACTCCACAACATCTACAGAGAACAAAATGTTTATTTGTAAGTTTGGATGTAAAAAATTTATATACAAATCTACTGGTAAAAGAATTGTTAAATATTATTGGAGCCAAACTTGAAGAAGATTACACTTCCGCAGCACGCACCAGACTGCCGCTGGATGGAGTAGTGGAGTTGTTGGAGCTGTGCCTTCATAGTTCTTACTTTCAAGTGAAAGATGGGTACCACGGATAGGACGATCGGCTACAGTAGTAGCAAATAATAATGGTTTGGTTAACACGCAATTAAGACAGCATTAATCGAATCAAAAGTTTGGCTAAGGTATGTTGATGAAACTTTATTTGGACGAGTAATGTCAAAGAACTCAAAGGTTTCTTTAAACATTTAAATTGCCTCCGACGTAGTATCACATTTACAATGGAAAAGAAGCAAAATTTGGCTTTACCTTTTCTCAACGTTCCAGTTAAACTACATAATGGACATTTACAAACCTCGGTATACAGAAAACCTCTCCACTTTGGACAATACTTACATCCTATATAACCGCGCAGTAGTCTTATGTAACAATAAGGTATCTCTGCAAAAAAAAATTACTTATTTAAGTACGGATCTTATGCAAAACGATTACAATAAAAAACTGAATAAGGAAACGAACGATAGACCTTAGGTACAAGACAAAAGACGCTAACTTAAACGGGGCTCAACCTAACCAAACATTTATGACAACTCCGTATGTTAAAGGAACATCTAAGAAGCTCTGTAGAAACGCCAACAGATAAAATTTTAAAGCATCATTTAAATCCCAAACCTTTCTAGAAGATTCTTACTAAGACGAGCCCGGACAACATTATTTTTCCAATAAAGACAATATCTACCAAATTCCGTGCGAATGTGGTAAAGTATATATTGATGAAACAAAAGTACCTCTAGAAATTAGAGTTAAAGAACACAAAAAATATTCGGAAAGGGGTGAAACGGTTGCTAAAAATGTAGGGTTAAAAGAACACTGCGTAAAATAATATAAAGCAAAAATTATTTTCAACGACACCCACTGGAAAAACGAAAATTTAAAAAAGCTGCAATAATTTAAAACTACAAAAGTATATTTAGCAAGCCTAGCGTTGACATCCTCAATATTTGGCTACCGTTGTTAAATGGTGAGAAATCGGTCAAGCCTCGGAGAACAACGAATTGTATATAAGTCGTAGCTTTTAGAGCAGTTTTAATTATCATTTAAGAACGGTTTGAAATACAAAACTTTGTGTACCAATTACCAAATCAAGACAAGGGAAGTCCAAGATTTTAGTATTATTGCAACGTTAACATTGTCTTACACCTTTAAAGAAACTTCTAACTAAAGGTAATCTTAGCCTTAGACCTAGATAAATTCATGTGTTTAACGTATAATCTCGTCAATAGCCTTTACTCATGCTTTGCCTTACTTATTAAGTATTTACCTGGAGATACTCACTAGTTAAACATTGTTTTAAATAGATAGAGCCAACGAAAGTCAAACCAAAACGTAGATAAGTATTTAAATTTTTGGGGGTTTTTCTTTTATTTGTTTTCGGCGATCTGCTAAATCAGAAGGGTTAAAAGGACTAAGCAGGCTCAGTCTCAAACCCAAAATTTCTTTCGGTCTGTACCCAACAAGAGAATTTTCAATCAAATGATTAACTTTCTGTTTTAGACAAACAAACTAAAATATAAAATTTATATATATATATATTATATATATATATTATATATATATATATATATATATATATATATATATATATATATATATATATATATATATATATATATATATATATATATATATATATATATATATATATATATATATATATATATATATATATATATATATATATATATATATTAATATGAAACATTATAAGATAAAAAAAGATTTGGCGCTTAAAAAACCAACTGTATATCAACCACGATTCCCTTAGAAGTAAATATAACATGTTTCTTAACCCACATTAGTTAAAGCAAATATGCTATGGAGCTGTAAGCAAAGTGCTTCAGGGATATATCAAGTAAAACAAACCCAATATTTACTTTGGTTACACGCTAATATAAAGGTGAGACGGTTCTCTTTGTATTAAGAACATTTGGTGAAATAAAGCGGTTACTGGAGGGATATAATTATTGATGTTTATTTGGGAAAACGCTAATGGATGTTTTTGATGTTTATATTGTTCGTCAATGTAAATAGACTATTAATTTCAACCTGTCTACTACTACTTTTTAAATCTGTATTTAGCATTTTCACTTAAATGAAAAATAGTATATAGTATGTGCAACAAGTGAGAAAACTTTAACATTTCCCACAAGTGAGTTTAAGCAGAAGGTGAGTGCCGCAAATTAGCTGGTAAGAAATGTGCTTCTCTCACATGTTGCATATTATACTTTTTCTACAACCTTTTTTTTTATAGCAAAACAATAAAATTATTTTATAAGTTTTTTTTATTTTAAATTTTAGTGTCTGTATCTGATAAAATACAACATTCATAAAACTGACGTTTGCATAAATATGGCGCTCGCCGATGCATAATACATTCATTTTTGTTTAATCGTTGCTATGCGACGCCAACTGCCACAGGCTGCTAGATAACGTTAAAATCGCGCATCAAGGGCCTATTTCTACTATTTCACATATTAATTGAAAGCAAATTACTTTTTTCACTCGAGAGAAAAACATTTCTCTCGCTGGTTGTGGGTTTACCTCGGTGCATGAGAAATATATTATTTTAAAAGCTATTAACCAGTGAGAAAAATGTAACTTTAAGTGCCAGTCGTAGAAAAGAAAACATTGTTTAACATTTTGTATTATTAGTAATCAACCTAAGAATTTTTTTTTCCTTTTGATGTTTTTTTTTATTGAAATTATTATTTTTTGTTTCTACCTATAATTTTCCTAGAGTTTTAAATATTACCGGAATCTTTACAAGTACACGAATTTTATTTTAGAAAAAAAAATACACGACTTGACTAATTTTCCCAAAACATTTGTGTATAAGAAAAACGTTCCAGTTGTCAATTCAAAATAGTAAAAAATTCTAAAAAAATTGCACGTATATTTATGTAAAAATAAAGACTTTTTGGATATGAAGTATGCAAACAAAATGTTTGACAAAAATATTTTTACTTACATTTTAAATATTTAAAGATAAGTAAAAGAAAAGCCATAAAAATTTATTTGTACGTCGAAAATTATATAATGCCAAATTTTACGCCATTCTGTTAAGCAAAATCTTAGTTGTATTATAGGACAGGTGTGTCATTATTTTAATATAAATATCCTCACCTATTTATACAGGGTGTCTGAAAATACCGTTTGAATAATTCTAGAGGTGATCCCACTTGTTAAATTATAAAGAAAAGTTCATATCAACATAGGTCCGCAAATGCGTCAGGTTGCTATGGCGATCCAAGGATGGCACCGGGCTATAGGGGCTTTATTTTATATCTCTGGGACCGTTTTAAATGGTTATCTGAGTTTTGGCATATTAATTGCTTTTAATAGTAGGAACTTTTCAGTGTTTTTACTAAATTATTATTTTAATGAAGGGCGTACCGAGAGGGAAGGCCTCGATTTAATTTTTTTACATTTTTATTAAACGCCATATTTCTGCAGTAAACGAATTTAACATAAGGTTCAAAAAAAGTGTATTTGATTATAATTGTGTTATTAACAGTGTAATTAAAAAAAATGTTTATGCCTTTCAAAAAATGCTAAAATACTCTTTTGCTTGGGCGACCATGCATGCACTATTTTCTTTGAAGAGTGTTTTCTCGGAAACGGCTAGCCTGACGGCTTTTTTACAAGAATACCTTTTTTATGTTATTTATACCGCAAAATTAGAATTTCCAAAGAAAACTACAAAAATATGACGTTTAATAAAAATGTGAATAAATTAAATCGAGGCCTCCCCTATCGGCACGCCCCTGTTTAAAATAATAATTTAGTAAAAACACTCAAAAGTATCCATTATCAAAAGCAATTCATATGCCAAAACTCAGATGACCGCATTTGCGGACCTATGTTGATATCAACTTTTTTTTATAGTTTTACAAGTAGAATAGCCCCTAGAATTATTTGAACGTTATTTTCGGACACCCTGTATAGTCTAGGGTTCCCTAAAAAACATATTGTCAAACATGTCTTGGGTTTCCATGGTAACCAAATAAAAAACAAGTCTATAAATGGTTTAAAAATGAAAGTTTTAAATTTTTTATCTAAATATTTATTCTGGGTCATTTCATTTAAGGTAGTCCAAAGTTGGTTGCTTTTTTAAAAATAACGAAACTTTTTAGGATGTTTCCTCTATAACTTAAGACCTTAATACCAATTTTCTTCAACTTTTAACCCAAACAGTTTACTGATGGCGGCCAAACAAAAATCATTTTGCTCAATATTTTGCAAAGAAAAATAAAAGTTTAGTAGTTTATTTGCCTGTCTTTCTCTTTTCTATGTGAAAATCACAAAAAAAAAGAATGTAAATTATTGTATTTTGCATATTTTTGTTTTACTTTAATATAATTTATATTCTCGATACCTTTTTAAAATGACACTTTACAATGATTAGGGCTAAAAAGATGGACTTTGTGGCTTTTCTTATATTTAAAAGTAATGAAAAATAGCCATCTTGTGTCTTTTCTCCCCCAAAAAGAACTTCAGGACTTAAATGTAGCAAATAGAAGAAAAGTAAATACCTGAATACCAAAACAAAAAAATTAAAACTAAATATTTAGTAATAACAATATAAAAAAGGTTTGAATAAAATAGCGTGCTTTTAAAACTAACCAATAAATAAGAATAATTGAAAAAAAAAATCAATTTTGTGTCGTATCCCATTTGTTTTAATTTAAATCATAATATTAACGGCCGAGTGATGATCGCGTTGTTAAATTTAGCAATGAACTTAGCAATTGTTAAAAGTTAACAACAGTTAAGAATGTTTAACAAAACGTCATTGTCAGTGTTATTCAATGATTTTAGTAGGCAACCTGTCAAAATCTGACATTTTGTTAAACATTCTAAACCGTTGTTAACTTTTAACAATTGCTAAGTTCATTGCTAAATTTAACAACGCGATCATCACTCGCGTTAGCTTTCTGAACTCTATTCAAAGAAGAGCCGTTCGTCTTATTAATGATCCAGCGCTCACAGAAAGGCTTCCTCTTCTTGCCCACCGTCGACCTGTAAGGGGATCTGTCGCTCTTCTATAGGTATTTTCACGGCTTCTCAAAGGAGTTGGCCAGTATAATTCCTTCTCTGGCAACAGAGCAACACGAAGTGCAACCTTCATGTATCCTTTTATAGTTGAGTTAGAGAGACCCCTAACTTCCGGCTTTCTTCGTTTCTTTATCCCTAGAGTGTCAAGACTATGAAACCTGCTGCCCGCAGAAGTTGTTCCTTCTCCTTCCAGTCTCTAAATATTGGTCTGGTGTGAACAAACTTAAGACACCCCGTGGGTGTCTTAAGTACGTTAGTACTTAGGCATCAGCCTTCATGGAGTGTCCCAAGGTAAAAGAAAGAGTTTAATTAAACCTATTAAATTTTCCTGATATTCACTTGTTTTTCCATTTAAAGAACTACTCAATTCATAAAATTTAAAAAAAACAAAAGTATTAAGTATACCTTAACACCCTATATTAGTAAAAAGCATTATAATCATTAAAAGGTAATATATTAACATTTTCCATATAACTTTTTTATAACAGTCTTATATATTTATTTTATGAAAAGAACAAAGATCTTGATCTATCAAAGTTATTTTATCAAAAATGGTTTTGTAATATATACATTTTGAGATAAAACTACAAAACGAAAAAGCAACGTTTTCGTTTATGCTCAGACCGTTGTTCATGAGATCAAAAACAGATCTTAAAGTTTAAAGTAGAACGAGTTATGTTTTTAAATAAAGAAAACCAGATAAGCCATGTTTAAGTTTATTTTATCGTCGAATATTTCTAAAAAGTCGTGCATACTTACCAGCTCTTCTCTACAGAGCTTCACGAATAAATCGCAAAGACTAAAAGATTAGTGGAAAATATAAAAAAATATAAACAATAACTCTTTAGACTGTATAATACTTTCGCGGCCATTGTCTAATGTTTCAATGGTTTTTGGGCTGTTAGGCCGGCGTCGATTGTCTGGTTGACTTGACGTTTCGCCAACACGAGGGATTGGCATCTTCAGAAGTTGCTTCCTGGTTGAAAGTACGCTAACTACGTATGCGAACTACGCTCAGATGACTGTACTAGTCGTAAGAAATAAAAATAAACTTTTAGACAATGGTTCACTGACAGAGCTCAATGTCTTACTACTTTTAAAATCTTTACGCGCACGGTTCGAGCTCTCTCGATGCTCCCACCCTTTTCGCGACTACCCGACCCTGTTGCGTCGAATGAAGGGCCCAAGTTCTCATTGGATGCGTCGAATCGCTACGTCATCACAAGTTTACTAAGCATGCCGGAGTGCGGTTGTGACGCTCGAAATCAACACGTTTGTTTGTTTGGTTATTTTTAGATTGGTAAAGGAATTTTATTAACGCTTCAGCGGTGTTTCCACAATTATAAGGAGAATTTATTGTTTATATTTAGATTTTTATTATTTTATGAAAATTAAGAAGAAATGTTAGCTTACTCGTGGCTCTAGAAAAATACCATTCACGTTGCAAATGTGTTTCTGCAACAGTAAGTATTATTGTACTTAAAATGACATTTTTTATTAAAATAGGTAAAAAGTGATAGAAAACAATCTAATACTTAGGCGCCAGCCTTCAAGACTGTCACAAGATAAAAAAGTGCATATTTATGTAATAAACCTACGTATCAAATGTTATTATTTTACCTTAAAAGAAAAAAAATTAAGAGAAATAGCCACCTGCTGGGAACTTGTGTGTGTACTTGAAATGTACTGAGGACACTATAACAGTTAATATGGACGTCTACCAAATTGGACATTTTACTAAAGGAACTTGGGCCCGTGAACTATATGCGACCCTTAATAATTATAGCACCCAGTATGAAACGATTTATTAATTTCCATGATTTGGTACAAGCGTACCTCTCCATATGGGGTAGCCTAATACCCTCCTTCAGTCCCACACTTTGAATGGCCAACCCATGGACTTTCGAATTCCGAATTTGATACTTTAAATATCTCAAATGTTATGATTGAGATCCATGGTAAAACTTATTATATAATGCATATTGTTTTAGCTTAAAAATTGTAATTTATTATTATAGTACTTTATGCTATTTATTCATAGATCAAAATATGTCTAATATATTTTGACCAGATACATCTTTTGCTTTTTTTACTGTTTTTAAAAACTAATATTGTTTTCATTATTCTCGTTACAAGTTAAATATCTCTGATATTTTTTTTATAATTGGAATAGGCCTACTATACTCTATTAGGTATCTAGATCAATAAAAACTGTAAAAAGATACTTAAAGAGGAAATTAGAAAATATAAGGTAAACCAGGATGTATGTTATTTTCCAGAAGACAAGAAATTTAATAAATTTATAATTTTTTTTATCCAAATTTAATTTAGAGAAAAGAAGGGGAAGTATTTTTAAAAATATTTTAAATTAAAATACAACATGACATCGTTTAATTAATATACATGTTTATTTAAAATTAAATAAAAAAGGCGACAAGTTACTCCCTGTTCTCATAGTTATGTTTTAGCTAAATTTTATTTATATAATTTAAACAAAAGTGTAGTTATTATAGGCCAAAAAAGTTTTTGTGTAGAAACGCATAATAAATATTGTGTTAAACCGAAATAAAGAACTATTTTCTGTCTCTCTGTGTGTCACTAAAAAAATATATATTAAAAAAATCCCTCAACGTATTTTAAATTTTTAAATGTTAAACAATAGTATAAAACGTTTTATCTTTCTGTAACCTTCGTTATTATACCAAAGAGCGGCAGTAATTTTTTTAGCTTTCTTAATATGACAAAATAAACCACTTCAAAATTTTATTTTCAATTGGAGACCAGCTTTAAAAATTTTAAAGCCTAACTTAATACAAAAAGCTAAATTTATTACCGTTATGCAAAATATAAAAAAAAACGGAAATATAGAGATTTGTTTTGTAGTCCCGGGACTCGAAGTCAAAAATTATTGCTGATTGTTACAAATGTGCAAAGAAAACTCGTATTTTCATAAAAGTGAAAAATGTAGCCTCAAGGGTCTTACTTGTTTTGGTATTCGCACCCAACGAGACACAGCACAGTGTTTTAAACAATAACAGAGAGCAATGTGAGAAAAAGTACGAAGCGACATTTTATGCAGATTTACAATTTTATCCTTTTTACTGGGCTACATTTTCTCTTTATTCAAGTTGTGGATTATAATTCCTGTTAATATTTATAAAGCAAAAAATAGACACTATATTATTAAGATCACGAGCTTGTGAAAGTATAGGGTATATTGTTATAAATGTCGGAAAAATGTCAAAAATGAATTGCTTGCCAAAAATATAATAATAATGACTTGGATTATCTTTTGGGATTGTTTAAAAAAAAAAAATAGGTATTTTATACAATAAGGTGTCTACTTATTGTATTGTACTAATAATTAAATAAATAAGAACTTTTGTTTAAACGATATTAAAAATTTTTGGGAATAATACTTTATTCGTACTACCACACTTTAATAGAAAAAAAGTTTCATGCATGTTTTTACCAGGTTTGATTTATTCATCTTTAGTAAGAACTCTACTTTAAGAAAAAAAAAAAAAATTTTTTTTTTTTAAAAAAATTTTTGGGGTTTTTTTTTTAAACAATCTACCATTTGTATTTATGGGGTAACTTTTAAAAATTGAGCAATTCCGTTTCAATCAAAAGGGGGTTTTTTAAAAAAAATTTTAAAAATGTTTTAAAAATTTAAGGGGAAAGGGTTCATTTTAAAGATACAGATTTTTGGAATATTTGGGTTTTTAAAGGGGTTTGTTTTTTCGGTTATTAGGGGGAAATAGAGAAAATTTTAAAAATGAAATATTTTAAAATTTTTAAAAATGATCAAAGGAAATTTTTTTTAACCCCCTATATTTTTTATTACCCAAAATTTAAAAGGTTAAACCCCCCTTTTAATAATCCCCACCTTACATGTAAGTCAAAAAAACCCCCAATTTTTGGAGTTTTTCTTATTTTTATTTTTTCAAAAACTAGTAAAAGTATATAAGGGGTTTATATTTAGGTTTATTTTTTATGTCAAGGTCCTTTGTAAATATAAAATCCAATAAAATGCCATTATTAAAACATTTTTTTAAATTATAAATCTCTGTTTGAACTTCCAAAAGAAATGAAAAGTACCAAAGTTTAATAATTATCTTACCAAAGTTCCAAACTTACCTTTCTTAATCTGTAATAACCCCCCCAGTATATATATATATTTATATAAATATATATATATATATATATATATATATATATATATATATATATATATATATATATATATATATATATATATATATATATATATATATATATATATATATATATATACATGTATATATATATATATATATATATATATATATATATATATATATATATATATTTTTTAACATGTATATATATATATATATATATATATATATATATATATATATATATATATATATATATATATATATATATATATATATATATTAATATATTATTTATATATATATATATATATATATATATATATTTTTATATATTATATGGTTTTAATGCACTGTGAAAAGAAAATAACAGAAGTGCTTATAAAAAAAGCGGATTTTCATAATAACAGAAAAGCCAAGAGTCACTGGGGGCAAAGTAAACCCTAAGGTAACGTCCAAGCTGATATGGGAATGCCAAAAAGAACTGGAATTCCTGGGAGAACGCAACAGAGTAACTCTCTTGTGGTATGTCAAGGTCCTTTCTAAATATAAAGTCCAATAAAATGCCATTATTAAAACATTTTTTTAAATTATAAATCTCTGTTTGAACTTCCAAAAGAAATGAAAAGTACCAAAGTTTAATAATTATCTTACCAAAGATTAAAACCAAACTTACCTTTCTTAATCTGTAAGTAAAGTCCCCAGTATATATATATATGAAGGGTGTCATGTGAAAACAGGGAATGTCCATTTTCTATTCAGAATAAGTTAGTCGTGCCATCTGTTTGCAAATATAATGTATTAACCCATGCCTTAAGCAGATCATAAGAAAACGAGTAGCGACACATTCTACAACATTATTTTGAAATGCCATTTACGGACAAAATAGGGATTGTCTTAAGAATTGTCCAACCGAAAACGGAATAAACCGGGAATGTCCAGTCAGATCTAGTTATTATAATTATTATGTTACAGTAATTTTCTTCTTTCTTAGTAGTGCACGTGGTACGTGAAGTGAGGCACGTTGTCCCATTGTGTGTGTTTATTTACAAAAATGGTTGACTATTTTAAAAATGAAAAACCCGAGGAAAAACTGGTCAGAATGTATGAAGTTGCTAAAAAACTACGTTTACAATCGCATGAATTTGGAACGTTTTGTGAGTGTAAAAGGCTTAAATGTACGGAGAAAGTGAATTCCAGTGATAGACTATTCTAAATTATTTTAATTCTCTGGAGTCAAACAATGAGCAAAATTCCTATTTGTGTTCTCTGAGTTCAGTAACTACAATACAACGTCGAAGGCCCAGGGCACCAGAACACTTAGCGAAGTATCATGACAGTAGCTATAAGTATCGAGTGAGAATTAAAAGAGAAAACATTGTGGAAGAAGTAGAAGTATGTGCAACATTTTTTAAGACAGTACATATAATTTCCAAAAGTAAACTTGAGTACCTACAGCGTTCTTTAAAAAAGTTTGGTATTGCACCAAAAGATAAACATGGAGGAAAAAATTACAAAAAAATGAAAAATGATACTTTAGAATGTATTAAATCGCACATTGCTTCGTTCAAGTCTAGGTAGAGTCATTACAGCTTAAAGGATAATAAAAACAGGTCATATCTCCCGGAGGAACTCAACATTAAAAAGATGTACGGGATGTTCAAAGATCTTTACCCAAATTAAAAAGCATGTTATCAATCTTATAGGAAGATATTTAAGAAACGTTTTAATATCGGATTTGGATATCCTACATCCGATATTTGCAGTCAGTGCGATCAGTTTTCGGTTAAAATAAAAGCTGCTGAGAAAGACCCTACAAAATTTTGCAGAAGTGGCCAAGCTCAATGTCGAAATAAAGCTTCACTTACGAAAGGCGCAAACTTTTTATGATCAAAAAACTGCTGCTCGCAAAAGTGCTCGAAAAGAAAAAAAAAATTGAAGCCATATCAATGGACTATCAAAAAAACATTTCCCTTCCGAACATATCTACCAATGATGTGTACTAAAAACGACCACTCTCAATGTTCACCTTTAATATTCACGTCCTTTCCAACGCTCAATCATATTTTTACACGTATTCTGAATATGTGGCAAAAAAGGAGCTGATGAAGTATTCTCTTTTTTTTCGATTTTTGTATAAATTATTTGTCCTGGGAAGTGAAAAATTTTGCATTTTTTGTGATGCTGCAGGGGGCAAAAAAAAACCACACTTTTGTTTTGTTTTACTCACTACATGGTAAATGTTATAAGACGTTTTAACTCATAAAAAGTGACATATCCGGTTCGGGACTCGTATTTAGAGTGCGACAAGAACATGGGACTGACAAGATTGAGAATGGAATCTCCCAAAGACTGGGAACAAACTATTTTGACCTATAGAGTAAAACCAACTCCATTCACTGTAGTTTCGGTAGATCAGAGTTATGTTAAGGAGTGGACTGAGTTTTTCTCCAGAAAATATGCAAAAAAATGTCCGTTTCCGATTCAAAAAATGAGAGAGTTCAAGGTTACTAATGGGCATCTACGACTTATATTACATCGTAATTCCTACAATGGATCGATGTTAGAATCTCCCCTCCTCTCTGCAGAACAGTGTAAGAAAATTATATTCAGCCAAATTAACCCAAGCAGCACATGTTTTGAATTTGAATTGCCTTCCCAATCTTATTTAGAACTAATACCTATAGATACCAAAAAACACAAAGATCTGATGTCTTTATTAAAATTTTGCGAGTATGATGAAGTAAAACAACTTTATGCCAGTCTTCCACATGCTGAAAAATCTAGTCGAAAACAAACAAGAATAGATAATGATCAAGCAGGTCCATCTCACGAACATGTGAAGCAACTTTGTTTCAGTCTTTCAGATACCGAAAAATCAAGTCGAAAACGTACAAGGAAAGCTGTCGATCATGCAGGTCCCTCTAACGAACAGAGTGAAATTGGTCCTATAAAAAAAGTGAGAAACTCAAAAGGTCGTAAAGCTATATCCAAAAAGACGCTCACCACCAAGAAATCATCCAATAGGAAAACGCTGCATACCTAAGTAAGAAAATAGCAATAGATAAATAAATAAATTTTAAAATTGTTTTTCCTTGTGAGAGACTCATACGATTATATATGCTTTAATGCACGGTGCAAAAGAAAATAACAGAAGGGCTTATAAAAATAGGCGGATCTGCATAATAACAGATAACCAAGAGTCACTGGGGGCACTAGTAAACCCTAAGGTAACGTCCAAGCTGATATGGGAATGCCAAAGAGAACTGGAAGTCCTGGGAGAACGCAACAGAGTAACTCTCTTGTGGGTACCAGGACATTCGGGAATAGAAGGCAACAAAAAAGCGGATGAGCTAGCGAGACAGGGATCATCCACACCATACCATTTTTAATTTTAATTTGGTCAGCTCTTATGATTATTTTAGTCCCTAAAATTTAACACATTAAAGTTTGTTTTAAAAATTTGTCTTGAGAATGTACAAACAGAATTGCTCTACCTCTTCCGGTTTTCTCAGTACTCCCCGTTTTAAAAAGAGTTAAATGTTTTTCGATACGTCTCAAACTTTATGGCCCTGGTTTTAAATTTAAGACCTTTGGCACCTATGTTTTAGGAACTTTTTTTTTTTTTTTTTTTCAAGAAGTTTGTCCAAAAATATTTTGCAATATAAAAGAAACACTTTGTGTAGTACCAATGTTTTAATATACAATTTAAATCATATTTTATTCCTATAATAAAAATAAAGAGAACAAATACTCGTAAAAGTAAATATACTCATAGCTTATTATATTATGTATAATGTTTACCTAAAACAAACTACATATTATTTAATATTTAACTTTTAGCTAAATTTAAAGTCTATGAAATGAAAAATAAATATTTTCTTTTATGTTTAAACGGTTATATTAAAGATCCGAAACAGATATCCTCGAGTTTAAAGTCAAGCTATGTTTTCGAATTAGGAAAACCACGCAAGCGATGTTTTAGTTTACTTCATAGTAGAATACTTCGGAAAAGTTTTTCTTTCTGTTTTCTGTTTATAAATGTCGTTTGTAGAAAAGTTAATTTTAATTTTATTCTGTAATACCACAATGGAAAATGTATATATGGAATGTAACAGATTAAGGTGTAAAAGGTCCGTGTTTGTAAGGCCTTAAGGCTTCCTTAAAAAAAATTGGGCCACTAGCCTTCCTAATATTATAATTAAAATAAAATATATGCTGTAACTGCCTAACTTAGTAAAACAAAAAACCGGTTTAATATAACAATTTAATATTCAAAATAAATATTAAATATGATAAAAGAGTTTTTTTTCCGAAGTGCATTAATATAGAAAAAAAACTTCAAATTTACTATTTAGTAGCTTTCTATCAACCCTTTTACTGAATGGAAGACTTCCAAAATTTGTAATTAGCAATGGTACTAAAACTTTTTCTATGCGTATTGACTATATTTAGATCTTTAAAATTATTAGACACAAAACAGTAAATAAAGTTGAGAAGAATTAGATACATTTCCAGTTGTAACTAATCTAAATTTACGGCGCAGTAAATTAAAAAATAAGAAACTAAAACCATAAAAGTAAACCTGTATTGTTATCTGTTTATTGTTTAGCTGTAAATTCAGTTATCTCTTTTTTTATAGACACCATATTGAATTAATTTAGGCATAAAAACATAATATTAAAAAAAATATTTAATATAAAAATAAAACTTTAATGCCCAGAGGCAGTTATGGGAATATCAAAACAGGCAATAAAAACAGCAAAAAACATATGGTTTCAAAAACAACATCAAAATCGTTGACACGCGTCAAAAACATGCAAATTTAACGCTAGGTGCTTTTAAGAACAGCTGTGATTCTCGTTCTGGGGCGCACTTAAATTAGACAAACAGCAAAACTACTGACAGGTTACCGTTATCTAAGGAAATAGTGACAGGGAATGGGCATACAAAACGGTAACACATCATGCAGGTTTTGTGAGAAAGAGGAGAAAACCTCCTCACATGTAATTATTTACAACTGCAAAGCACTGACATACAAAAGATACATATTATTTGGTATTACAAAACTTCTTGATCTACTAGACCTTATAAAGGAAATTGGCTTTTATAACAAGAAAGTGGAACATAATAAGTCAATAGGTTGCAGTGCAAAATACCTGACCAACTTCGCTTTAACTAACCAACCAACTAACCAACGTGGCAACAGCCAAGTTATTAAAAAAAAATTGGTGGCTTCATTTTCTACTAAGCAGGACCAAAAACTAACTTTAGAAAAAAAATTATCAATTTTTTGTGTGTTTAAATTATTTTTAATTAAGTCTCTTTTATAATTAACTTTAAATTATTTAACTGTGCTTATAAATGAATAAATAAGGATCCCCACAAATTAATTGAACCCTGTATTTAAATATATAAAAGTTATTCTAGCAAAAGAACATCTTATAAAAATGATCAGTTTATAAATCTGCATAAAATGTCACATTCAGTCTTTATGCCCGTTTCTCTCAGTTAGTTTTTTAAAAAAGAAAAGTTTCGGTTGTGTACATATACCAAAACAAATAAGACCCTTGGGATAAGAATTTTCTGTTTTGTGAAGTAAAATATGGTGTTTCTTTGCACATTTGTAATAATCAGCAACAAATTTTGACTTCGAATCCCCAGACTACAGAGAGAATATACCTTTTTTTAGTAGTAGGTTTCATATACGTGGCAGCTTTTAAACTCCAAAAACTTGTTTTTAAGTTTTACAAAATGAGGTATATTTAGTTTTATTATTTTATCTAAAATAAGAAATAAATGTGGCATTTTTTAAAAACCTAAGATTTACAGATTACTGGTAACGGAGAAAACGAAAAATTTTATGCACTAAAATGACAAAATCAAGGTATAATAAAAAAGTGTATCAATAAAGCTGAGAATAATAGCTACCTATATTATAAATAAATAAAGCATGCCTTTAATAGGTAAGTCCTTTTATGGATGGATGAGCTTGCGATCGAGACTATAAACTTACGAGAACAATAAAGCCATGTTTATGTACCTATAACATACAAGACTTTATGTAGGATGACAATATAAAAGGGTTTCTAATAACTTTTTAAGTTTTGTTTTGTTGCATCAATGTCATCAATAATATCACAATAAAAAATGTAATAAATATGTAAATATGTCAATATTTAAAAACACTTATTGCGTTATAAATTGAAAATTCACTATTTAAAATATTGAATATTAAATAATCAGCACAACTTTAGTTCTCATATTATCTAATATTAACAAAAACCAAAACAACATTTTTTTAAACTTATCTTTTTTATGTGTTAAATGAAATATAGTTTTCTTTTCGCATTTGTTAAAATCAGCAACAGTGTCTGACTTCGCATGCTGGGAATGCGAAACAAATCTACATACGTCGTTCTCTTTTTTGTTCTTTGGCGTGACTACACTAAATCATACAGCCGGGATAAGCTTTTAAAATACAGCGAGTTGGTCCTAAAAGTCCATAAACTTTGATTGTGTTTATTCTCTTGAAATATAAATCCTTTCTTATCCTATTTTAAAGAATATTTATGTTGGCTTTCTGACAATACTCTCAGTTAAATAACAGGTATAAACAGGTTTAAATTTTCTTGTAATTTTTATCCTTTTATTTTAATTTTCAATTAAAAAATAATTAAAAATATTTAACATGGTAATTGTCTCGGGGTATAGAACTAAATATGAGAGAATAAAGAAAAAGCCGAAAAGAACCAAAGAATCCATATTATATATATATATTATATATATATATATATATATATATATATATATATATATATATATATATATATATATATATATATATATATATATATATATATATATATATATATATATATATATATATATATATATATATATATATATATATATATATATATATATATATATATATATATATATTTATATATATATATATATATATATATATATATATATATATATATATATTAGACTGGTCTGATTTGCATGATGTCTTTATTTTTTTGAGCCCATTGCTTAAAACGTTTACATGGTCTAAAAACTCATTTCCCAAAATTTGGTTTGCAAATTCGAAAGTTTACCCGGTGTGAGTCTTGTTTTTTGCAAAAATTTGGCACTATTATTTCAGACCTTGTTTAGGAGATATCAAGAGAAGGTGCGGTAAAAATTGACGCGATCATAGGCTAATTATATGTTTCTGCGGTCGCTGAACACGATATATATATACCTACTTAAGTTCTGGTGGCATAACATTACTTTATAAGTTATGACTAAAATTTCTTAAAATATCTCAAATTTTTATATCAATATAGTAACTATCTTAATATTAAATATGAAAAAAAAAACTATAAAAGATAGAAAAACGGTTAAATAAACAATGAATTGGAAAATTTTGTAGGTAGCATAAAGACACTAGCTGCATGCTTGTAACTTTTTTATTTTTGGGGATTTTTTAAAAATCTTGAAGGTTGCAGATTCTACAAAACCCTCTAACTTTTTTGTTTTCAATTTCTTTAAAAACCTTTCAAAACTTTTTGCAAGAAACTTTTTATGTAAAAAGCAATTATTGCATTAAATTTTTAATTTTAACTTTTCAGTTATTCCAAATCATTATCAACTAAATTTTTATTATGGACAACATATTAGATTTTTGCATTTTTAAACTAACCATAAAATCTCCTTTTTATTGATGTATAACAGGTTTTTCTTTTCTTAAAAATACTATCAAATACTACAAAAGTGGATTTTATTCTAGTAGCCTTTAAATCGCCATGGTTTCAATATCATTTTTTGTTATATTAAATAAAAATATTTAATATAGTTATCCCAATTACAAAATAAAATAAAATGTACTTTTGTAAAATTTGGTAGTTTTCCTATAAGAAGTACGAATTTATTATACATTAATAATAAAAAGGGGTTTCATGGTTAGTATAAAAAAGCAAATGCCCAATACGGCGTCCCTAAGAAAAACAAAGTTGATGATGAATCGAAAAAGTCGAAACTTTAAAATTAAAGATTCAATGTAAAAATTGTTTTGTACATAAAAAAATTGCTTTAAAATTGTTTATACAGGTGATAAAAAAAATGGCAAACAAAAGAGTTTTATAAAATATTAGTTTCTGGTATTGCCGTTTGCACTAAAAATCTTAAGAAACCCTTAGCATAAGGTAATCCTTAAAATGGCCAAACTAGCAATGTGATTGGCAACATTAAAGTTTTAATAATACTTACGTTCCTTAAAATTGTTGGTGCAACCGACCATAACACAATTTTCTAAAACTGTCTTATCCATTAAACCATTTTTCTCATTTTTAAAATTCTGAGGTCCCAATACATGCATCACCAAAATGACTCACAGTATGGAAATCATTAAATACGGGTTTTTGTCATATGTATTTAGTAAGCTTTTCATCATCGTCATAATAATTTATTTAAAAAATTTATGTACTTATCGATTTGAAGTTTATATTACTAGATAGGTAGATATACCATTCCATATAGACTTCAGTTCATATTGAAGTGCAGTCAGCTGTTATGAATTCAGTATTTTTTCACCCCAATATATCTTTAATAAGAGAACAAGAGTCCGTAAGTGATAACACCTTACACCATAAATTTAAGAATGTAATAGATAGGCCTTTCATCAAAAAACTATAGAATTTTTTTACTACATTATCATTGAAACCTAACCCAATTATCAGATTTCCCTAAACAAAATCAAGGATTGTTATTATCTTTTGCAATATAACATTAACTTTTTATGGTTATAAATAATACCTAATGCGGTCAGTACGAATACAACCAAAACTTGATGGTGGTAGGAGACACGCAAACTCTAAAGGCCCACATAATTTTGGCATCATTTCCCTTTGCACACTTATTCTATGCCCCTGGTGGATTAAATATCTTAAAACCTGGCATACACGGTATCTAGTAAATAAACTTAATAAAATCCTTTGTGGGCTGTCATACAGACAAACCAAAACACCAACATAGTTACGTACCTTTAGCTCAAAATGTTGTTTTCAGATTTTGTATACCTTTTATTGTAAAATAAACAAAATTTATATTTATTTTTGTTATCGTCAACCACAGCTTATTTAAAAACAAATATTGCAAACCAAAAAATAATATGTAATATTATCGTTAAAAAATATAATGTAATAACATGTTTTAGTATTTATGTATCAAGGGCGTTACTGGGACTATAATGCCCTGAAGGTCGAAATAGATATATTTCGACCTGATGGGCATTATAGTCCAGTAAAGCCCGTGGTGCATACAATGCTTTATGTTTTACCCAAAAAAAGAGTTTTTCAATGACTAATTACATTATTTATTCGCAATATAAAAAATAAGTTGTACCTGTCTCTGTATACGTAAGTAGATAATGACTGGTGTTAGGTTTGACTTTGATGTTTCTGTCAGTTAGTCAGTTGGCATTTTTTATTTAACGATTTGCTGAAAATGGAAGAAATTTCACAAAATATAAGAGAAATGGCCATAAAAGTGACCGAAAATCTTAAGCCAGTTAAATCAAGGCAACAGTATGATCGGGAGTATGGCATATTTGGTATTTGGAAAGATGCGAACGCAATTCTTCAAATAACCGAAAACGCTTTAATGGCATATTTCCAGGAACTGGTAAGTTATTGATTTTATTTTAATACATATGTTTAACAAACATTATTATTTTTATTCGGAAAAATACAGTCCGAACTCTTTCTGGACCAAGTATTCCACCCTAAGGTCTACGTTGATGGTCTATGAAAATATAGACATTTCGCAATACCATCGTCTCATATATTTTTTGAAAGTTAAGTGGAAAGGATACGTTCCGAAGAAGTCTAAAGTTTTGGAAGGAGAACAAATATTAAAATTTAATACTTGGTTCACAAAGTCATATTTGTAATGGGTGTTTTTGGAGGTTTAAGACGAGATGAGTTGGTCAAAATGACCATTGATGACATTGAAGATAGAGGAACAGTCTTGGTTATAAAGGTACCAGAAACTAAAACTTCAACTTCAAAAAGTTTTACTATCATTGAAGAAGATTTAGGCGCTTTAAATTTAATAAAAAAGTACACAATATTAAGACCAGCTGGAATAAAGGAGCGAAGATTCTTTTTTACCTATAGAAAGGGTCGATGTACAGTACAACCCTTGAAAAATACCATAGGAAGCATCCCAACATTGATCGCAAAATTTTTAAAACTGGATAATGCGAAGCTTATACCGGCCACTGTTTGTGTCGCACATCGTCAACTTTACTTGTTGAGGCAGGTGCTTCGATTTGAAACGCTAAAACAACATGGGAAATGGAAAAGCTCTTCAGTAGCTGAAGGATATATAGAAGAAAGTATTTCATCCAAAAACAAAGGAGCCAAAATGATTGCCAATTCAGTTAATTCCGAGGTTAATTCCGTATCGACTATTGAAAATTCTTTAATGGACTGTTCTTCTATACAAAATAGCGTTAGTGCTACCACCGCTGCTACCATCACAAAAAACACCGACCATTCTATAGTGGGATCAGCTACATTTTCCGGGACATTTCAAAATTGTAATTTTTATTTTGGAAATAAAGTTTAATTTTTAGTATTGTTTAAAGAAAAAATAATTTTTTGTATAAACTTGATCTTTATTGTGAGAGAAATAAAATTGGATAAGCAATAAAATTTCCATATTAGGCATTAGGCATTATAAGCGGGCAATCATAATGCCCGCTTATAATCCCTAGGTGTGATAGCAGGTATTATTGCTATCATAACATATTCCGTTTCTAAGGTATTATAGATCAATAATAGATAGGTAAAACATAAAATATTTTACATTAAATTTATTCGTTAAAAAGGGCATAAATTAAATAATGCTTATAAAAGGAAAATATATTTTTGTTTGTTAATACTAGTAAATTGAAATATAAGATAATTATTTAAAAAAAATATATATATTATAATAGATTTAAAGTTTAAATTACTTTGAGGTAGATATATTATTCCAGAGTACCTTTAGCTCATATTAAAGTGCAGTTAACTGTTATAAATTAGGTATTTTTCTACCCCAATACATGTTAAATTAGAGAAACAAGGGTTTGTAAGTGATGACACTTTACACCATAACTTTAACAATGTAAAGGTAAGTTAGATAAGTACAAACCGGCCAACAAAACGTTGGTAACCTGTTGATATTGGTGTCGTCAAAATGTATCCCGTCAGCTAGCCACAAGTTGATGGATACTTGGCAACATCGTGCGGCAATATATCAAAGAAATTTGTTGACTGTTGCTTGTATCCGTGTTTTGCATCCCAAATGGAAAACATCGCTGAGTGTGTACGGTGTTGTCAACTTCAACTTGTAAACAAGTAGCGTAGAATCAGTTGTAAAACTTTATAGGTTAGTAGGTACGTTGTTAATTTCAGCATATTTTATAAGTATTATAGTTAAGTAAACAGTGTAGAGTATAGTAAACATGACATGGAGCTGGTGGTAGAGCTAATTAAAATGCTGAGAGCTGATCCCACATTGTGGAACATGACTTGTCCCAATTCTTAAAACTTCTCTGTCACCACCTTTCTTTTGGTCAACTATTATCTTAAAAGCTGCACTAACACCAGCAGCAACAGTCTCTTCCATTTTTATTCAACATTCAACATTGAGTTTGGTTTGGACGCGCAACACTGTTGAAAACATGTCTTCAGATACAAGTAGCTGTATACAATAAATATGTTGGCCACAGCCGTCATGTGTTGCCAACATTTTGTTGGTCGGTTTGTACTTACTTCAATAGATATGCCTTTCAGCAAAAAATTATATATTTTTTTCTTTCACTACATAATCGTTGAAACCTAACCCAATCATCAGGCATTTCTAAGCAGAACCGAGAATTGTCCTTTGCAATATATCCTTTTCAAGGCAGTTTTTTATAACCCATTTTGCCACACTCAGAAATTGGTAAAAGTTTACTGTCGTTCACACTTCAGGCAAATTTGCATGCTAACTGTGGTTGGTAAAAAATTAATAACAAAAAAATTTATTCTTTTTGCAAAAATTTTTTATAAAATTTTATAAAATAAAACATTTCTTACGTGGCTCTGGATTTTTATATCAGTAAGTATATTTAAGGTTTAAATTATATTTATGGTAAAACTTTTTATTAAAAAGTCCTTGTTTCTCTTCGGTAATTGTGTCGGGGTGTAAAACTAAGTGTGTGAGTATTGACTTTTACGAACTGGCAGAACGCATGAAGCAAAGTAAAGAAAAAAACCCCCAAAAAAAAACAAATGCCTATTTACATTTTCGTGGCATGGCATTAACTCATAAATTATGACCAAAAACTCTAAAAATATCCCAAATATTTATATCAAAATTTTATGTTATTAAAAATCATTTTACTTGGAGTAAGAGCTTTAAGGTTGATGTCTTAAAAACGGTAATAGATTTTCCACCGAAACGTACTTTGTTTTTTAAGGTTTTTATTTATTTTTATTTAGGCGATCTGCCACTTTGTAGGGCCTTTCGGACCAGAACCAAAGCAGTTTTATCTCGGAGAAAAATTAGGAATTTTTGGCAAGTACTCAACAAGGAATTATTGAGACACAACAATATTTTTTAAATACTTAAGACCATTAAAGAGATATTTAACTTAATGTCTAAAGTGTATACAACGTCTTACAAAAATATAGGTAAGAATTTAAACAAATATAAATTAAATATTAAATATTTTTTACCTTAGTTACTTTTTTGATTTAAAAATATTTTATGGTTTGGTATAATACTATTTTTTAATTTCTCAAGTTTAATTTATAATTAAAATGGTGAGTAAATGATGGTGTCATGTGTCTTTATCCAAATGTCTGATATTTATACTAACAGAAAGTAATATCTGCCTATTCTAACTTGTATCTTTCTTTTAGGGATTGTTCATAGTTAGTTAATAAGTTAGAATAGGCAAATATTATCTTATATTAGTATAAAAATTAAACATTTAGATAATGTCATTTAATCATCTCTTCATTAGTTATTATATTTTAGTTGTGGTTAGTTGGGTACCTGTCATTATTACATAAAATGATTGGAATGGCCCTATTGACCATATGTACAAACTTGAAGCCCGATGAAAAAGAAATTTGACAGTTTTAGTATATGAAGGGCAATACCCATTAAAGTATTTAAAAAAGGGTATTTTTTTAGTTAATCTTAATATATTTATTGCACTTGTCTAAAAAATTAGGTATACGGTCTAACTTTGTTTTAAATGTTGAAGTTTGGACTATGAAATATGCATTTGTAATATATTGTATCTTAAAAGTAAGTTAACTTACTTAACACAAATTACTCTGCTTTACAATTTTAGCATTTGCGGACACATATAATATGTCAAGTTTTATTAAGGAAATAAAAATATTTAACTAAGCTAATAAAATCAAATCGTAAGTTCACAGTTCAAATTTAAAACATGATTTCCACAATGACGTAATTCAGATTTATAGTCTGCGATAAAAGCAGTATAAAATACAAATTTGTTACATTTTTCCTAAATTGCTACTATTTGAGATGTTACAAAGATTAAATTTATTTTAAATATATGCTGTTTAACATACTTTAGTAACGCTTAATACCATTGATTTAATTAAAGTTGAAATGTGATTAAGAAATATAACATAAATCACCAACAATAACACTTTATTTAGTAGATTCCAACTTAAATTTTTAAATAACAGATATTAGAATTAAAAATTTTAATTTTATAGTGAAGAATATATAGAGTGGGGAAAAAGACTATTTTTTTTTTTTTTTTTTTGATATTGAGATATGTGAGTAAGTTTTCCGGTAATAAATTATTTATGTCAAACAACTTAAAAATATATTTGTACACTTCTTACGGGACTGCTATTATGGCGGCAAATTTTAAAAATTTACCCTAAAATGTCAAGGAGTTAAAATTTAGACAATAATATTAGACAAAACTGTTTAAAAATTGATTTTGGTTTTAATAATCAAAAATTGCCATATTATATTTACACATTATGATGCGTTTTTGTCACTAGACATTATATCATTAACATTATATTTAAAATATCAACAAATAATTTAATTTTTTTTTATCGATGACCAAACAGTAATAAAATATTACTCTAAACGTGATGCTTTACATGTGTCGATGCACTGTATCTAAAAATAAATGCTTAATAGCGGCATTAGCGTTAGTTCAATTTCGAAAAAAATATTATAACTTTCAAAAACAAAAAAACCCTACCTTACCCTATTTGGCTTAATTAAAGTACCTAAGCGTGTTTAAATCCAACTTTTAAACACACGCGTGTTTTAAAGGTAACCTTGGTACATCAATCAACAACACGAGAAATGTGAAGTCCAAGATGACATTGCCACCCTTAAACCCCAAATTTTGGCACATGTCAGACATTTTAAAGAAACAAATATTAATTTGACATAAGTACTTTATAACGCCAAATTAAACGTTTCTATACTTCGTTTCACGAGGGTTTGTACTTTCGTCATCAATTGCCTTACCTTTTTTAACAAATTAAAAAGGTCAAAAACAGACTGAAACAAATTAATGACGTCAAAAAGGTTGGTCGTTTCTTAAAATCAAAATGGGTGCCGTTCAGCAGCTGATTTTTTAAAGCTACAATAATAATATCTTAAAATATGGGTTATGAAATTATGTTATTTTTTAAACTTGTCAAAAAATTATTTTGTCAAAAGTAACGTCAGATTTTATTTTCATTTTCGTATTTTTATTGTGTAAAATGCCTCGACAGGGATTCAGAAGGTGAACAAAATATGATTTTAAACCTTATTGACCATTTCACACAGGAGAAAGATGCAGGAAGTAACCTGTTACTACTTACTGCAGTTTTAAGGTAAGTAGATTTGTTTATTCTTGTGGTTTGTTATTGGTGTACATATTCAAATGTAAACTATATTTCTTTGAAAACGTTTGCTGCTAGCAAGGTATAAGATAGCACGGTACAAGAACATTATAAAAAATAAACCAATTTATAGATCGTCTTTTTTAGCCCGAAAATCGGAAAGAGTTTAAAATAACTGCAAATCGTTATAGCGCAGGTATTTCTTTCTGGTTTCTATAAGGCTTAACACTGTTGGCTTTAAAAAATGAAATATTTCTAAAAATGTTGTATTCTGATAATTACTTGTTCCATTATGCCGATTAAAACACCAATTTTCTAAAAAATCGGGGTTTCGATGGTCTTTCATCATGAGAAACACAAAAAAATCAACAAAATTGAGACGAGAATAACGTTAAGTCAAGATATTTTTAGGCTGAGATAAAGCGAATCTTGAATCCGCCGATAGCGCTGGTCCAATCGAATTTTGGCTTTACCTTAGGAAAATTAAAAATTTTATTGGTGCAATCGGATCATGATGAATTAAAATTTTTATTAGAAAACAATTCTGAACGTGCTCTAAAGAGCGCTGTAAAACGTACTTGCATCAATGGTCGCGTTCATCAGAGAGTAGCGCTATCGGAGCGATCACCGATTTTCTGCCGAACGCCGGAATTTGGGAGTGATCAGGTTGTAATCGCTACCGAGCGGACGCCATTTTTTCGAGCGTAAATAAAATGCGCTACTTCGCTACGATCTTACGATCAGCGTGACCTTCGCTTGTCAAAGCACTGAAATGTAACCTAAAAATTGCTGAAAACATAAATAAACGTTGGAATGGATATAGAATTTGACTTAAAAATGGCTACTGTATCGATAACGTACGATTATAGACACAAAATATACAATGTTCAAGGAAATTCAGAATTTCATAGTCGCCTTCAAAACGGTAAGTTATATTTTTTTTATTAAGTTTTAAAACAGCTATCGTTTTAATAGTTACTTTACCTACTTTAGATCCATCATTTTGCGATCAATATTTTGATAGTATCATCCAAAATTCCATAAAATTCAACAGGAAAATTAGGTTAACTGTCATTCATCTGTCAATCACGTTTTCGGCTCAAGCCCGTTCGCCAGAAAACTTGATTACCGAATTTTGCTCCGTGATCGCTACTGTAGCGCTACTTTCTGATGAACGCGACCAATATTGCCTAACTTTAATTAAAAATGTGAACAGCATTGAATTTATATGAATTAGCTACGACTACCTTTTTTTTCAAGTCATGACGTCATTGATGACGTAAGTACAAAGCCTCGTGAAACGATCTATATAATAAATGTTTCAAAAGCATTACAAAAAATAGCGCAAAGTATTCGTGTATAGCAGGTCTTTAAACCACATGCTCCATCTCGAGAACTCCGGCCACGCCGCACCGAAAAATCGCGCGTGTTTTAAAGACCTTACATTTTATCTTATTTTTGTATTATAAAAATATTTATTATTATATTACCTGATAAATTTCAAATTTTAAAATACCCCAATCTGTTTAGATAAGCCACTGCTATATTTGGTTTCACTGTGTATTTTAGGTTATTCTATTAAATTATATTTATTATTTTAAATTTCTTTTTAAAAGAACCTCTGTTCTAAAAAAAAATAGTATCCTAAGGATCGTGCTTCACATGGTGTTTTTATTCAAACCTAGTATTTTATGAAAAACTAATCATAATATTTTAGATTTATAATATACATATAACTTCACCAATGATGAGCAAATCTAATATGTTTTTTATACAATTGTAAAAACATTAGAACATGATAATACTGGGAAAGAATATGGGACTAGGATTTTACAAGCCTTTTAACTTTGTTCTTTTGCATAATCTGCCTGTTACTACCTTCCTGACAAATCCTAAAAAAAAGCAAAAAAATATAGCTATCCTCTCGCTACTTAGGCGATAAACACAGAAAAGGGACTACTGTGTCAGTATATTTATAAAAAATATAGTTTTTCTTTGCACATTTGTTACAATCAACAGCAGGATCTGACCTCTAATGCTAGAATACGAAACAAAGCTCTATATTTTCGTTTTCTCTTTTGTCGCTTCGCGTATTTGTGTTAACAAATGGAGTCTTTATACAAGGATAAGCTTACAAAATACGGACAGTTTTTTTTTTGATTATACGTTTATTTAAATTATGTTTTATTTTGTTAATATAAGAACTAATTTTATTACTTTTAAAGTTTTAAAAACGTTTATAATATTCATATGCAAAAAGTAATGTTATATTTAAGGTTGTGAGTTTTTTAAGTTTTAAAATTTTTAAAATCTATGCAGTATTTTTTTAATAGGTAGTATTTCGTCATAACGTTTGTCAAAAAAAAGTTTTGGTTTTGGTAACCACCAATTATTTTTTTTTTATGATCAATTAGGGAAAATAATATGTGACTGGTACATAGCATTAATTGTTACAACCAAGGAATAATAACATATTCGCATTTAAAAGTCAGTACAACCTATATTTTTATTGTAAAAAACTATAGTTACCCTAAAGGCTTTACAGAAATCATAAAAAATAAAAATCTTGTACAAAAAAGGAAATATTTTTTTTTATTTCAAGTTTCTATTTTTTTGTGTCATTTTTTACGCCTTATTTGTTTTATTACTAAAAAAGATAAACTTACTTTATTTTCTTTCTAAACAATACAGTTTAAAACAAGCTAACAACTTTTGCTAACAAATGATATACAAAAAAAAGAAAAAAAAAATGCCTTTACGAATCTTGCAAATTTTGTGGAACGAAAAAAGTTTAAATGCATTAGTTTGTTCATATTCTATCTGCTAAACATATAACTTTAAATTTTTTACGTTAGGATTCATAGCTTATATCCTTTTTATTTTTGCCAACCCTTCTCCCTTTTAAATAGCTATAATCCGAAAATCCACCGAATCCGAACAGAGCCAGAACAAAAAAAATGTTTTATAAAATTTAAAAACTAGGAAAAGTAAAGACGAACGAGTTTTTTTAAGTAACGGCGTACGTTTGTTAACAAAATCTTTTACATAATTTATTTATGTATAAGATAAATAAGTTAAGTAAACAAGTATACCATCTGTTGTTAAATAATAAAGGTGTATTAAGCGTCTAACTTTTAATATTTTACACATCCGACGCTAAATACGTATTAAAATGACAATGATATGGCATTATGTCACAAAATTCCGCCTAATCCACATTTTTGCTAATCCGAACAAAAATTTTTAGACCTTCATAACACCAAACTTAACCGCCCTTTCGCAAATATATTTTATACAGTCCTAAAAAATTTCAATTTTATACATATTTTTAAAACTTAATGTAACAGGTATTTTTCCACAAAGAATATTTTTTATAAATATTTTTATATTAGAAAAATTTTATTCCATGTAAGTTTAATTTTAAGTAGAATATAGCGCGTACTCTAAAAAAATTGAAAAGATAATTTAAGCACCTTTATTAGATGTTGCAAGAAGAGTAAGATATTAAAATTAAACACAAACATGATATGCAAAGTAATATAAAATTTACCCTTAAGTAATATATTGACCATGACAAAATTAGTCCATGTGTATTAACAAAAATAAATTCAAACATATTTTTTATATATTAAGGTATTTTTTATTTTAATTAAAGTCATTAAAATGGTATATATCTATACTTACTTGAAGTTAGTAGTGTAACTTAAGCTTGTTTTGCTTCTGTTTGTAATGTTTTTTTGGAAAAAAGCATTACACAGAAGCATGCAAAAAAGGCTTTTTTTATTAGGCAGGATATCATTTTCCTTTTTTTTTTTGTAAGTATTTTCATAATATATTGAGTATCAACTTTATTTTCCTTTGGGTTTAAATTTACTCTGTCTATATAAAAGAATATCAGTTCTGTAACTAAATAAAAAAAGCTACAAGTCATGTGTAAAGAAACTTTCTTAGCTAAAAAACATTGGCTAAAAAATATAGCTTAAATTACGCAAATGGTTAATACAAATAAAGTTTAATTTATTATGTTTTTAACCAGGTTTAAATAGAAATTAGCGCCTGTATAAAAAAAGTAAGATAAGTTAAAAATTGTAAAAAACTGAGTTAATAGTAATTTAACAGTAATTATAATAATTAAAACTTTTTTCAAAAAAAGATTTTTACAATTCCGGATTTTTTTTAATAACCTACTAGAAATGCCAAAATGTTTTAAAAAAACTTAAATTATTATTTTATTTATGGTTTAATTTATATTAACTTACTTTTCAAGTTTTTTACTTATTCTATTTTCACCATACAGGGGCCAGTTGTTTTAAGCAGATTTTGATTAAAATGAGGGTAACTTTTTTGGCAATTCTTAATAGAAAAAAGAAATTTAAAAACTTTATAAAAAACTAATATTAGATTTATATTTTTTATATTTAAAAAAATACAGAAAAAGGATATCCCCGATTTTAGTTATAAAAAAAATGTTAAAAAATATAACGTTTTTTCATCCAAAATAACTAAATTACTTAGAATTTAATTAATTTGTCCAACATGGCATAAACTAATTTGTTAATGTCTACTAAAAAATAAGTATAATCTAACTAAATTAAATTTAATTATTGGGATATAAAGTATTTTAATAATATATAAAAAAATCTTTACAAAAAAGAAGATGTTTCGTTCCAGAAAATAATTTAATTAATTAATCTGTTTATAAATGCCCTTAATAAAATTTACATTTTAGAAATAAGTTTTAGGCATTCATGTATGAAATAAATTGTATAAATAAAATATTTCATTTGTACCTTTCCATGTAATAGTAAATAATTTCGAAGTACATTAAGGTAAAGTGAACATATGACAATTTTCAGTATATAAATATTAAACAGAACTCAGTGGCATGCAATTAAATGGTTGGTATATCATTTTGTTAAAGAAATTTAAATTAAAACATTAAATAGATTTAAAACACGTTTTTCATGAATATGGATATCGAAACTTTACTTTAAATACACCAAATTTTTATTTAATTATAGTCTTATATTTAATGGCTGGTAGACTATTAACTATGATGATGAAAAAAAAATAAGAGCGCAATAGGGCACAACCTTGTAGGAGTAATTTAATGATTGATCATGGTTTTTGGGGTCTGAAAAAATTACAAACTGCTTCTTAATTTGGTTGTGCGTTTTTGATAATGGGAAAAATTTGTCATTATTTTTAAAATCTAAATATTTTCGCATATATGCAATTTTAGCAAAAATGTGTCGGAGCTTTTTGCAAAAAATAAAATTGCCTAGTAAAATGGCACACTCTAAAGTTAATTTTCTGACAGCTCGATAGCTTGTAAATGTTCAAGAATCTGTCAAGCAAACTGGGGGCAAATAAAAATTGGTTATAAAACTTTTAATTATTTTAAAGTGCGTAGGAGTAAATTGTTAAAATAAAAGCCATTTGGAAATATCATAGGTAGATTAGTAAAGATATAGTATCTGACATAGATATTTCTCTTTATGCTTAATAGTTTTTTAGCAATTTTAATAAGAAGGCTTCTACTACACACATACCATTTTTTATTTTTATTATTATATAACCACAATAAATAACTATTCACTTTAAAACCATTAGTAAATTTAACAAAAACTTAAGGTTTTATGGTACAATAGTAAACTATGTTTTATTGTAAAAATTACTTTATAAAACAACTTTTCAAAACAAAAATAATTTTGTTTATGAAAAATAAAAATAACCTGATATTAATAAAAACGACAAAAATTATTTAAAAAAGGTAAAATTTAAAGTATATTATCCCAGTTAAATTTAAAAAAATATAGTTTTAGCTGAGCTCATTTAAAAGTGTTGATTTTAGATTTTTTCTATAAATTAATGCTTTATTCAATTATACCTCAAAGAAAAAAATGGTAAACAAAAATAAAAGATGCGATTTTTCGTTTATTATTGATTTGTATTTTGCATTTAATTTACCAGAAAATAACTTTAGAAAATACGCTTTAAGTAGGAATATTAATTCTTTACTTTACATGCTTTTGTATGGATTTTAGTATAGGTTAGAACTATTAAAATAATAACAAAATTACCCCGTTTTCACAAACATAAAACTAAATTTAATAGCATCTGAAATATTTTTTTTTATATTCATGTACCCAAAAACCAGAATTCATCATAAAATTGCTTTTCTGAATTTGTTACTTATTAAAAGTGATTGTTAGTAGCCTCGAATATTTTATTTAAAATTAATTAGTTTTACAGGTTATTTTACTTTAAGTACACGTATCTTTGTACTAGTTTTTTTCTGATTACTAATCCTTAGGGCGTAAGACTTTATGTAAAATTTAATTTAACATTAAGTATAGAAAGTTATTTTTACTTGTTAATTGAAAAAAAAAGTTAATCTATTTATCTTGATACTAAAGTAATCTACCTATTTTGGCAAGTTTATTTGTTTCATAGTATTTCCAGTGTAATCGGATTTCTTTATAATTTATTTTAAATAAAGCAATAATTTTGTAAATGCGATATTTATTTAAAATACAAAATAATAAAGTAAAATTATTTATTCTATCCCTTAAACCTAGGTAACTTTTGCTTAAAAAAACCATTTAAAAAATAAATACGTCGATATTTGATAAATTATCTTATACACACAGATATGTGCCAAATTTTGTTTTCAAAAATATTTAACTATTAACCTTGACAGTATTTTAATCTAAATTCCATTAACTAATTTTTTAATGACAAATTATTTTAAAAACTATTTCAATTTCCTTTAAATTATTACATTTATCCTTCTAAATAATTTTAAAATATTAAAAATGATTTGAAAAAAAATTGCTAGTTCCTAGCTTCTAGCACTTGCTAAACTCAAAGGGTTACTATTAAATAAAAATCCTAACCTGTTATTGCTATTAAATCATATTTTGTAGTATTGAATAGTAAGCATTTTATGTTTAAGTCTTTCTTAAAAATTCATGTAAAATTATTTTAAATTTTTACAATGTTATTATAAATTTTTCTTAGAAGCGTGCTGGACTGCGTGTTCAAAATTAATATATTAAAGGTTTATGCGATAAAAAGTGTGATCGATAAATAAGAATTACAGGTAATTATAGTATAGGAAATAATTTAATGAATCATGAAAACGTATATCCATTTTTATGATACTGATTACAACACTAGTGGTTAAGTCGAATTTATAGCCCCCTGTTCGTGGGAGTTCTTACTAGCACAAAGAGTGAATCACGGTTGAAGTAATTTTAGTTAATAACTTTTACATAAGTATTGATTTTGTTAGCAATGTTTTTTATCTTGTTTCAAATTTTTTTAATATTTTTTATACCAAAATTTTTTGTTAGCCATTTAGTTGTTGGTTTGTTTTTTACTAAATTAGTATTAATAAATATTTTATACCATTATACTATTTTGTTTCTACTGGCTAACCAAATAATTTTAAATCTCTTTTTAGTCATTAGATTTGTAAATACTGTAATAACAGTTTTTTTTCCTGGAAGCCGACTTGATTTACTACCGGAGACAACGCAGTTTTAATGTGCCTTTTATTACTTTTATTACTTTTATTACAATTTAAATTAAAATAAAAATTAAGAAAATTAAATATCTATTAAATCTATTTTTCACATAACTCTTTTAAACCAAATTTTTTAAATACAAAACTTTACACCAAAATAAAAAGAGTGGTAACACCCATATAAACTGTAACAGAATACCCAGCGACCCAAGAAAGAACCCTCGCAGGTTGTAAGGTAACTACAAACTGCAAAAACGATGGTGTGGATGATCCTGGCAATGGTAAATATGCAAAACAAAGTAATTGCAAAGCTGACGGATAGGTTGGTCAAAATGTAGGCATAACTAACAAAGCTTTATGTGCCTAATCTTTCATTTTCTTTTTTACCAATCCTTCCACCAGTCTTTTTCCTTCTACAAGTCTGTATAACCCCAAGTCTGGTTGTTGGATTTATTCCTGTGGGCTCATATTTGGTGGCTCAAATAATGCCTGTCTTTTGTACGTCAACGCTTCACCACAAGATGTGGTAGGCTGTTTCTTCCCCTCATTGCGTATTCTGCAACTTGGGTCCCTATTGTATGACCGTATTTTGAATAGATGTTTTCTTAGGTTAATGTACCCTGTTAGCAGCCCTACTGCAATGCCAAGTCTTTTCCCACTGTGTCTAACTAGTTCTTCCTTCGTTTTTTGGATGGCCCCTTCATAAAGCATTCTTTACGTTTTATTTTATTAATACTGGACCAGTATTCCTCGTGTTTGCCTCATAAAAATCTAAAAATCTTTTATATTAAATATTACTTGATTTTTATGTAAAATTCATATACCAAAAAATATGCAGGGTATTGTATTTAAAAAAATAAGTTTGTAAAGGGTACTTCTGGTAGTGTACCTTCAATAATATTACTCGTGTAATTTTACACGTCCTATATTAAGTATTTACGGTTTTTAAAGTTGTTCGAAAAAGAAGCAATCTTGCTTTTTTTCCAAAGAAATTTTAATTTTTAAGAAAATCACTAACCTTTCAAATGTGCTAAGTCAAAATGTTAAAAATGTCAATAAGTCTAAGTAACTAGAGACCTGTCTTCAAAACTATGTTTGATCACAAGCAACACCAGCTTGACTAAAAGCACATCATCACCCCTAACCTACACCCTAAGCAAAGCTTTATCTCTTTTGTATCGTTGTAATTAAATTATTTAAACTTTAACGTCATCTTATTCCATAAAGTCCAATTTCATCACAAAGTAAATAGCTATCGCAGTTAACCTGCTTACTTGCAGCTGTCATTTTTAAAAAGTTTCTGGTGTTTTTATTATTCTTTTTTAATTTGCTTTTTTGTGTTTTCTAACGTATTAGCCTCAAAGTAATAATAAAATGTTTATTCTTTTCGTAAAATTCGAAAAAAAAATTCGCAATAATTATGATATATCGGCATAATTACTTTAAATAAAACCTTTTACATAAGTAGAATATATCGCTAGCAACAACGTAGCTCTAAAAGTTTTTTAAAAGCCCAAATGACTAAAGTTGGTTAAAAGTTATTTAAAAATGTAACTAAATGCTTTAAAATAAAAAAAAGAGTTGCTTTTACCAGTGGAAAAAATTTAACGCAAAAAAAACTAAACAGTAAAAAACCCTTAGAAAAGGCTAAAACATGCTTTTGTTTGCTTTTAGTAACAGTTCCCTATTTTATTTTTGTTAGCAATATTTTAAAGACTTGTTACCAAAATAAACATTCTAGCATTATTCAAAATGGTGTTTAATAATTAAGCAATAAGTGGGTATTGATATTTAATTTATTTAAAATATTTTGCTTTTACATACCGGCTGAAATCAAAATACTACCAGGCATTTTAATTGTTAAAAAGAACACGCTTTATTGAATTTAAATTGGATATATCTTCCTGAATATTTTAAATTCTGAAGTCCTCCATCTGAACCCTATATTTTATTTAGATATGGACCCTATTGACCCTTTTGTTTTTCCTGTAACCCATTTGAACATATTCTCCATTTTCATCATACCACGATTATGTAGGGAACCAACAAAAATGAATATATGATATATTAAAGATTTTATATTAGGAATGGCTTTGCAAAATTTAAATCTTAAGAAATATACAGGGTATTGCATTTAAAATAATAAAATTCATGTCACTTTTGGTTAAATCGGAAGTGATAGGGATATGTTATTGTATCTAAAATTGGCATCTGATAATAACTAAAATTTTTCTTAAATTTAAAAGCAATATGTCCTTATTTAAAAAAATAAAATGGTTGGTGGTGATTTTATTGTCAACAAGTAAATTTATTTTTTATAATTTAAAGAAAAATAGGTATTACTAATATTTTACTGGCTTTTATATTTCATAGACTTTCGTTATTATCTTTCGAGAATTTTGTCATATGGTGAAACAATTTTCTCGAAAAAAAAAATAACTACAAAATTTAATTTGAACCTTATAATACTTAATATATAAAAAGCCACTTTGATAGAATTAAAATTATATATTTTTTATAAAATGCAATTATATAATTATTTTTTTATTAAGTAAGTAAAAGCCTAATTATATATATTTTTTTCAATTTTTGAAGAAAATAGCCAAATTTTCTGTAATAGATTCGTTAAAAGTAATTGTAATCGTATTTTTATCTGCTAATGAATAGAACATTTTACTACCTAATTAAATTAGTTAATAATTAAGACATATTAAGTAAATTAGGTAGGGTTTTGCCTTTTTGCATTGTAACCTGAGATCAGCAATTTGGTATATTGATAAAAATAAAACAGCCGCAATCATTTTATTTAGTATAGAAGAAAATGCAATTTAAACTTAACTTTATGCTTAAAAACATTTTATTATAAGCTTAAGCTAGAAGCTATAAATCTATAACAGTACAAAATTAGTTCAAACATTAAAAAAGCAACTAAAAATAATGTTTCTTTAAAAAAATTTTAGAAAGTTTCATAAAAGATGATGCCTTCATGGTATCTAAATTTTTATAAGAACAGATACGAAATGTTTATATAAAATGTATCTTTAATGTTTCATTTTTTGTCATCATAATTTGCTTCTGAAGGTATTTAATTTTAATTTAATTATACAGGGTAAGTCGGGAGGAATGGGCCAAACTTTAAGGGTGTAATCTATACATCAAAACAATAAGAAAAAACTCAAATGTTGTTATCCAATATTCATTTGTTTTCAAGTAATAACGGAAAAACTATATACGGCATTAATTTAGCTTGCCTGTATAAAATGGTGTTATTGTTCGCTTTTGGTTGTTGTGCCGTCATGTCAGTGTCATTATTAAATGTTAACAATAATTTTTAAAAGTTATTTTTATTTTATATATATTAATTTAAAAATATATATATATATATATATATATATATATATATATATATATATATATATATATATATATATATATATATATATATATATATATATATTATATATATATATATATATATATATATATATATATATATATATATATATATATATATATATATATATATATTATGGTTTGTGTAATGGTAATACTAGGGCCGCTGCTAAAGAGTATCGTTAACGATTTCTATATCAAAGAACACCAAACAGAAAGGATTTTATCAAAGTTTTTAACATACTGTGCGAGACCGGAACGCTTCCAAGTGCTAATGTAACATCTGAACGAGCCATTCGATAGGATTTAGAAGAAATAGAAACTATCCCAGCTTTAGTAAAAGAAGATGCATTGACCAGCTCACGAAGAACTAAAACTCAGTTGGAATTTCTTCAAAAAGGAGTGATCAATACGCTTCACAAGCAAGGCCTATACCTGTATCAATTAGAGCGTGTACAAAATCTTTAACCTGGAGATTACGCCAAGCGTATGGAATTTTGTGAGTGGATAATTAATGATCGTCATCTTGTATCCCCTTTTTTTTTTTTCTTGGGAAATCCACAAAAGGGGATGCCTAAGTACTAACGACCGTGGGTGTCTTCAGTGTGGTGAGAGGGGGTTTGTTCACACGGGACTTAAATTTTTGGAGATTTGGAGGAGAAAAAAAAACTTTCTGCGGGCAGCAGGTTCCATGGGCTTGACACTCTAGGGATGAAGGAACGAAGAAAGCGGAAAGTTCGGGGCCCTCTAACTGAACTGTAAAAGGATGCATAAAAGTTGCACTACGTGTTGCTCTGTTGGGAGCTGCCAGAGAAGGAAATTTTTGGCCCAAACTCCTCTGAGCAGAACCCGTGAAAATACCTTAGAAGGCGACAGACCCCCTACAGCTCGACGGGGGGCAAAGGGGGCCTTTCTGTGAGCGTTGGATCTTTGAGAACGGCTCTTTTTTGAATGGAGTCCAAAATCAAGGTTGTAGAGGACGCCTTTCCCCCAGACATGAGAACAATATTCAAAAGGGGGTCTGATTTGGGATACATACAGAGTGTACAAATTGGAAGAAGAAAATATTTTCTGGCTCGGAAGAAAACCCAATCAAAGCTCAACTATGGATAAAATGTTTTGGCCAGTTGAGGTTATTCTCAAAAGTAACGCCAAAGATTAAACGACTTTTTGTTCTGCAGAACTTGGCCGCTCATATGTAAGGGATGAGCATTTGCAGATTTTTTTCGCGACGGGAACATGACTGTGTTTTCGAGGCATTAAACTGAACAAGTTTTTTGGCCCCCCAATCCAAATAAGTTTGAGGTCTTGTGAAAGAGATATCTGCATTGACCTGCGCTTGTTTTCGAAATCAGGATTACCGGTGGCTTAAGAAATTGAATACTAGAGTGGAGGGTACTATCGTCAGCAAAACTATGAATGGGATTGATTGTGGAAGAGAGAAGATCGTTAATATGTAGAAGAAACAGCGTGGGTGCCAGCACTAAGCCCTGGGGCACACCAGCTTTAATTTGGTAAAAGCTGGAAGAATGACCATCTACACTAACTGATATACGTCGATTAGAAAGGAAACTGGAAAGCCAAGAGCAAAGCTTAAGTGGAAGACCGTAAGAAGGAAGTTTGTTAAGAAGCCCATCATGCCAGACCTGATCGAAAGCTTTGGATATGTCAAGAGCAACGATCTGGGATTCACCAAGAAACTCAAGGGACTTGTTCCAGTTGTGTGAGACAAAAAAAAGAAGATCAGCTGTGGATATACTGTGACGGAATCCATATTGTCTATCATGTAAGATCTTATGTTTTTCCAGATACTTTAAGATTTGGGAATTAATGAATTTTTCCATTACTTTGCAAACAATTGAAAGAAAGATATAGGTCTATAGTTGGAAGGGTGACTTTTGGATCTTTTTTTGGGGACAGGTTGCACACGTGCAGCTTTCCAACTCTCCGGGAAAATGCCCGTGTCGGAAGAGATTCAAAAGAGGCGAGTTAAGATGGGAGCAAGCTCGGGAGCACATTTTTTTAAGACGATTATATGCCATTGTATGCCATCCAGCCCAGATGATTTTTTAGTATTAAGAGAAGAAAGAATACGCTTGATCTAGTTAACTTTAAAAATTATATCGGACATTTTATGAGAAATAGGGACAACTGTTGGAAGGGGAAGATTAGTAGGAGGATCAAGCGTAGAATTGACAGCAAATTGTGTGGCAAATAGTTCGCCTTTTCATTTGGAGGTAGAGATAATTCCATCTTCAGAGATTAGGGGTGGAAAAGAATTTGTGCAAAAGTTCTGACTAATATTTTTGGCAAATGACCAGAAAGCTTTACTGCCTTTTGAGCAAGAGAGCTTTATCTTTTATTCGATTGTTAAAATGGTCTTTTGCTTCTGAGATAGTCTCATTATATTGATTTCTCGCTTCGATGCTAGCCTGTCGATTTTCGGGACCGGGGTTTTGAAGAAACTTTTTGTGGGCTTGAATTTTTAAAAGTCTGGCTTTGTCACAGGATTTAGAAAACCACGCTTTGTGATTTGAAGTTATAGGGTTCTTTTTAGTGTGGGGAATATAGGTCTCACATACGTTTTTCTAACGAAGCTACATTCATTCGTGACGGCATAATAATCAAAAATGCCCTACGCAATAGTCGAAAGTTATTTTTAACAGGGGATCACTACCTACCTACCTCACTACGTTTTTATACAATGAATTGCAAGGAATACTGGAGGAGATTCCTTTAAACATCAGAATTCAAATGTATTTTTAATATGACGGAGGGCCTGCCCATTTCGATCGTCGGGTGAAGCAATATTTGGAAAAAAGTTTTCCGGGGGTTTAAATTAGTTGCAATGCTCATATTAGTTGGCCTCCTAGATCGCCAGACCTTACGTCGTTGGACTATAATTTCTGGGGTTAGTTTAAAAATATTGTATACAAACTAAAGTAGATACTAGGGATGCATCAATTAGACGCATTAAACATGCTGCATTTATTATTTCAGAAAGGCACGAATGAATTAAAAGCGTCATGCGCGCCATTCGTAAACAAATCAGGAAATGTTTGAAAGTCGATGGCGGTATTTTTAAAAATTTACCAAACAATGATTTATTTGAAACAATGTGAATTTTAGATATTTTGGTCTAACAATATTATTATTTCATTAAACGTTGTAACTTGAAAACAAATGAATCTTGAATAACAACATTCGAGTTAGTTCTTATAATTTTGATGCATAGATTGCACCCTTAGAGTTTGGCCCATTTCTCTCGACACGCCCTGTATTTAACATATGTTTTTATTAAATAGTTTCATTTTGTTATATTTATTTAAAATTTCTCTACTGCACTTTTTTACGCAAAGGCTGTGGTTAGGTAATGAAAAATATAGATAACAGTAATGGACATCCGTATAACAGAACTAGGATAATAATAATAATACATTTTGCATGAATGCATTTTAAATTAGTGTCAAGTATTTTAATTTGTTATTAAATATAATGCATTTGTACAATTGTATTAGGTCGAAATATATATATATATATATATATATATATATATATATATATATATATATATATATATATATATATATATATATATATATATATATATATATATATATATATATATATATATATATATATATATATATATATCATATGAATGTAAGCCTTAAACCTCTTATCTTTTGAGATACAGGGTATTAAAATTTTAGGAAAAAAATAATATTGGAATTGTCATTTTCATAATACTTTAAATATTTTTGTGAAAGTTGGTTAAATATCAAAAATTAAGATGAATTGATACGATATTTTAAATAAAGTATTTAAAAAAGATGTTTAGAATGTTATATTAGGGTGATATGCAAACTTAAATAAAAATTGGAAAAAAAAAATGGAAGATATTTTCAGTTGAATTACAAATAACAACACATTGTTTTACTTTAATTTGTTTTAGTTAAATAACAGATTTACACACTCAGAGTACATTTTATTTTTTTAAAATGTTCCCTTTTTAAATATGAAAGAACATACAAAAATTTTAAACTATCGAAATGGTTAATTACTTTATACTTGGCAAACTAATTATAAAGCAAAAAGTTTAGATTTGTAATTTAATTAAACAAAAACTTCTTAAAAAAGTTTTCTTTTAAATATTTTTTTTTGGTTTTTATTTTAAAGTTAAATTATTAATTTAAAACTAAATTTTAAACGGCTTTTTCACACAACTTTTTTGGATATGATGCCAACTTACCTTACTTTTGGATACTTTGATTTACCTTCTATATAAGAAGATACTAGAATTTTTACTTTACCAAAGTGTTGTTGAAAGCAAGAAGATCGCATTCCCGACAGTGTTTTAGAATATTCTATTTCGAAAACAAGAAAATAAAGTTAATTTTGAGTTTAGCGTTATATTGGTGAACCCAAAAGAAATCTATTAAAGAAGTTTAAATAAGATACCACCTACGTATAACCACGTATAATACCACCTAAGCAAAAAGTCGGTTTTACCAAAAAAACAAAAAGCAATTTCGATACATGTCCTACAAATTGATAAAAAATCTTTAAACATGGAATGCAAATAAAAAAAGTTATAAATCATCAAACTTTTAAAATTTTAGATGAATTTTCTACCAGGGAGTGTATATCATTTTACTTTTTTAGGTATGTTATTTTGTTATTATATAGATCACATAATTATACACCCTTTATTAGTATAATTCTGATTTTTACTTATTTTTTTACCGTCTACGTTTTAATACATTAATGGATAACTTTTTGTTTCTTTAAGGTTATTAAAGATAAGTTTGCAAGTTTAAAAATATTGATTTAATAAAAAAATACAGGGTGTCCGGAAATACCGTTCGAATAATTCTAGGGGTGATTCTACATGAGAAATAATAAAGTTAATATCAACATTGGTCCGCAAATGCGTCATAAGGTTGCTATGGCGATTCAAAGATGGCACCAAGATAAAGGGGATCTATTTTATATCTCTGGAACCATCGTACTATTAAAAGCAATTCATATGCCCAAAACTTAAATGACTATCTTTTAACGGTTCCAGAAATAAAAAATAAAACCATTTGGGGACCTATATTTAAATGAATTTTCTTCATAATTTAATATGTAGAATCCCCCCCGAATTATTCGAAACGTTATTTTCAAACACCCTGTATTTAAGGCCATGTTTTGCAACTACCACCCGACTTAATTTTTAGTAGTAAGGTTTTAAACCTTTGTAACTTGTAAAAAATAAAAAAAAAAAAACTTTTATTGAAAATATTTTTAGAATATTTTTTTTAAAAAAAACTTCAAAATAAAAAACAAATAAAAACAAAGCTGTTAAGTCAGCAAAAATAATTTTACAAACCCACACGTGTATTTCAGAAAATTTTTGGCATTTTTGTTTTATTTATGACGACCTAAAACCTCTGATATCATTTTTTTTTACTTTATCCCCCGGACCGCATAAATGTTTTGCTTTTAAAAAAAAAACAGAAATAAAAAAGGGCCCTTTTTCTTTTATATATTTTGGTAAAAAGATTATTTCAAGCATTTTTTTTTGACTACCTAAAGTTTATCTAAACCGGACTCCACTGTCCAAAGAAAGGGATTATGAATGCCAATAACCCCCAAAAAGGGGGAAAAGTATATACAGGGGTGTCCGGGAAAATGTGAAAAATCTTTTGGATCAAAAAAAAATAGCTTCAATAAAATTAAGTTTTTAGACATAATTATTGAACCACAAGGTATATATTAATTTTATTTTAATTAAATTTAATACAAAGTAACATTTTTTTTTTTTTTTAGGTGAATTACCTATAGCTGCAAAGACGGACTACCTGTGACACTCGGCATAATTTTCAACACGTACAGTGATGGCCTTTAAATGTTGGGCAAAAAAATTGTAAAATTATGACTTTTCTGCCAATTTTTGTAAATCGCTCTTTTTTACCTTGTTTTACTTTTAATTACTATAAATAAAGAAAAAGGGAAAAAAGAAAATATTTATATTTTATAAAAACTTACAAATTAATAAATTTAAAAAAACGTAAATATCCCCAAACAAATTTAATATTTTTTTGGGGGGGCCCCCGTTTTTTCTAAGACAGAGTTTAAACCTTCCAGGCATCGAATATGGCAAACCCCGGGGTGTAGTCCGGATTTCCTCGTTACTCATTCCCCCCCCTCTAAAATTTTATTCTTTAAGTTCGTTTACATTTTGCGGCCTAAACCATTTTTCCTATTTATTTTTTTTAAATAATAAGCCCCCAAAAATTTTCCATAACATTTAAATCCGGGCTACGTGCGGGCCACAGTAAATCCCTTTATAGGTTTAAAACCATTCATTGACTTGCCGAGCCGTATGAATGGGATACTTATCTTGCTGAATGACAAAATTTCTGTCCGGAAATCGATCCAGTACATAATTAAGCATGATATTCTGTAGTAGATCTATATATACCTCCGCATTAAACCTTCCTTTCATAAAATAACTTACACCAAGTCTTTGTGCACTCAGCAACCCCCAAAAATTTACCGAAAATATCCCATTACTTCTGTCCTTTTGGGTATATTTTTCATTAAATCGTTTTCCCCTTTAGGCCTGTATACCTTAAGATCCCATTGAAAAGAACGACTGAAAATTTTTTTATTGAATATTATATTTTTTAAAAAAACGGAGGTTGAAATTTAAAAAATTGTTGAGTAAATCCAATGCGTTGTTTTTTTTTTGGGCTTTTGGGAAAAAAGGGTTTTTAAAGGCGGGGCCGGGGTTGGTAGGGGCAATTGGGATATTTGCTATTTTTTTTTCGCCGTGCCCTTTTTTAACCGATGCTGGGAAATTCTTTCCGTTTTTCTGAAACCACAGATTTAAAGGGTTTTTCCAAAAACTTAATTAAATTATTGTCTTGTTTTTTAATTCGTTTGGTGGGGGCGACCACTTCCGGGTTTTTTCAAAAAAATGTTTTCCGGGCTTTTTTTTTAATGAATAGTATTCTTTAGATGTTGCTTTTCCGCCACACCCCTTTTTTTTGCCCCAAAAAAACCCACCCCTTCTTTTTTTGGAATTTTTAATAAAAAATTAATATTTTTTCCAAAGTTAAGTTTGGCTTTTTAAAAAATTTTATTTTTAGAATCAACAAGGGAAACCTGTTTCTTTATTAGGTTTTTCAACAGGTATTTATATTCAGTAAAAGGTGGCGTAAACCTATTTTACAAAAGGGGAAAAAGAAGGCCCAAAAAATTTTAATGGCCTTTTTAAAACCTTAAAACCGTAGTTTTTTAAAATTTTAAAATTTTTACAAAAGTCATTTATATCTGGCCTCATATTTTTAAAACTTATTATATATTTAAAAATTTATTTTTTGACAGAATTTTAAAACTTTTTTACCCTTTTTTTTTATTTTATACCGTACTGTAAAACGCACTTTTAAATACTTGGTTTTAGTCCGGAAAATAAACTTTTACAGTATTGAGTTCGGTAAAAAAAATTTACCGGTCTAGTCCGGTAAAATTTTTTTGGAATTTGTTGATATAAAATCATTTCTTATACCGTTCTGTCGATTTTTTTGATGCTACCTACCCTGGAGCCTTATTAGATCTTTGAATTTTTTTATGAAGAATCTGATTTCAGAGAAAATGATTGTAGAATAACACTAATTTTAACTGACTTTACTTTTCACCGTGATATATCAACGCAGTCTTTTTGTCAAATTTTAATTTTATGTGACTACAGACAATTAATTGTTTTGTAGATTTACGAAGCAGGTTAGAATACGTAAAATTTTAAAACATAAATTTTAACAGTACAGTTTAAAATAAAATATTGTGCATTATACGTCCGAAAACCTTTACAGTAATCGTTTCGAATTTCTAGACTTGGCTCCTTCGTCGCCTCGTCTGGAAACATCTCAATTATGGTGTAAAGATTTATTTTCCGAACTTATAATAGTCCTGAAACCAGTTAAAAGTTTGGTGCATTATTTCCTTTTAAGCGATAATTAGTGGTCTGCATCAGAAAGTTGTATCATAAAGCTTCGTGAATGTCAGCTGCGGTTATGTTGGGGCAATGAGCGGCGGTCGCCGGAAGACCCATGTAATTTTTAATGGGGTCAATTATTGACCTTCCTAATAGGCATAATGACAGATTTTAAAAAAACTGTTGTATCATATTTGGAAATATATACTAGTTGTAACGAATATCATATTTCGAAAAAAAAATCAAGATTTGTATTGAAAAAGTTTAAAATTTCTACCAAAACGCTCCAAAGTGTCAGTGTTAGAGTAAACAAAGTGCAAACACAAACGTTCTTTCAAATTACAAGTTATTTTACGTGTTTAAAACATGAATTCAAAATCGTGGTGGTGTTCGGTTCCTCTGTGTACTAACATGTCAATAAAAACTCCTAACAAATTATGTGTATTCTTATGGAAAAAAAATACGAGATGTGGTTAGGGTTGAAAAGGGGGGGGTTTTAAAAAGGAATTTTAAAAATCAGCTTTTTTTTTTGGAAGACATTTGACGTAAGTTTTTACTTAAAATTTTTTAAATTTATAGCCCTTTTTTTGGGAAATTCAAAAAAAAAAAATTAACAAATATTTTGGGGTTGGGTTTTGTCTATCAAATCAATCTTATCAATGTGCTACCTTTTATACATCTAGATACACTAGCTTTTGCCCGCGACTTCGTCCGCGTGAAGTTCATTTTACCCCCATTGGGACCATAATACACACTAAAGTAACTCAGGGGAAAATTTCCCCCCCCCCCTTTTATTTTTTCCCTTAAAAGTGGACCCCAACCAACAAATCCTAAAAAAAATTTTTTTGTGGATGTCTCCTTCCCCAAAAAAAAATTTCTCTTCCAAAAAAC